>JUFY01026246.1:5764-16451 GCA_001855655.1 Leptopilina clavipes | reverse complement strand
AATTTTATTAAAATATCTATGTCAAACTGTCAAAGCATTTATTTATAAAATTAAAATGTTTAACCTATTAAAAAATCAAATATATGTATCTATATTATGCTGATATAAACAAAAGATAATCAAATAACGGAATAGCAAATTATTATTATGTATTATTATGTATATTAATTTTTATTGTATTTATGTTTGTATTAAAAATGTTAAAAAAAAGTTTTATAATTTTGAGGTTATGTTAACGTGTACCATTCCTCCTTAAGGGGGTGTCCAAGTCGATGCGATTTTTACATAGAGCATCAATGTAAAAATCCAATGGACTTGGACACCCCCTTAAGTTTAAAAACACAATTAAGCATTTATTTTTAGTGTGTAAGTGGAGAGAAAACGTGCACAATATGAGTATATATAATTTCTTTCCATCACCGATTTTTGAGAGCACTTTCAAATTACGAATCAATATTTTTGACGGAAACGCTAAGATGAATTGAAGTACATAATTAATTGCGAGAAAGTATCGAACATGAAAGTAAATAAAGATTTTACTCAAGGTTTGGTAGACTGACCATTATGTCGGCAGGCGAGACTAAAATGCTCCACAATTTCCCGTTATATGTGGCTCAAGTTCCATTTTCGACCCCTGTATTTCACATGCATATGAAAAGAATTTACACAATCATTTACCAATTTAAGGTAATGAAAGATTGGAGTGACTTAGAAGAGAGATATCAGGACATTCGAGCCCGAGATCCGGTTAAAGCAGATGAGTTTAAAAGATGGATGACAACTAAATTTCAGGAGACTGTCGCAGCCTTAGAAGCAAGTGGAACTGCTGAAAAGCACCAATTAAGTGCTCTGCATCAACAACGCGTTCAGGTATTTTTTTTTATCAATTTTCTTTAGGAGCTAAATTCCTGAAGTGCTCTTGTCTCAAAAAGGAGTTTTCATGCTTGGGTTGGTGGATAAATGACTATAGTCCCAATAGACAAGTGTTTAACGAAACAAATTGACCAAATAACTGCGTGTTGCGAAGATCAAAATTGTCTGTTTCGACAATATTGTGACCTCTAAACTTCGTGTTGACACAACTTTTGTAAAACTCTTATAAATGTAGATTGCTTGATTCCCAATCGTGCCGTAATGAACTTCTAGGAGAGGACGGGTCGAAGTGACATAGTCGACATTTCTCAAAAACGTTAACATTTAATGTTGCACTATTTGAACCTTTGTAAATATTTAGTAGCATTTTATCATTTCATTAACTCACAGGCGCTTCAGAACAAATTTTCTTTTTGATCATTCAGTTTTCCATGCTCAAGAAAAATCTCATTTTTCTACAAATTTATCTCTTTGAACTAGAGGAGGGTTTTTGGTATAGTTAACTTCCTTATTAATATTTAAAGCCTATTTCTACAAAATTATGTAACAATTTTTAGGTTTCTTTTTTAGAAATTAAGATATAATATTTTGAAATTCAAAATATTCCTAGGGGCGAAGCGACAATATCGATTGAAGTAATTGACCAAAATGAATGAATTCGAGATAGAAAATAAAACTAATTAAAAAATAAAAAAAACTCTGGAAGACTCGCTTCGAATATCAGAAACTTTTAGTTCAGCTCGTGCGTCTTCGATTTTTACAAGAAAGTCACTAAATAATTTTTGAGCCACAAAACATTTGGAACTATGATGAGACGGGTTCAACACTATTCACTCGATATTTGTGTTGCTGCAAATCAACGGAGCAAATATTGATGGAAGATATCGAATCCTTCTTGTGTAATATAAATTTTCGCTGTTCTTGCTCAGTAAAAAATGGATAATTCTGCCATCACAGAAATTAGCATTATGCCGCGGGTTTTCGAACACCTGGAATTCAGTCACTGAATCGTCAAATATTCAAAGATCAGCATTTTGTCATCAATGAAGAATCGATGTCATTCAATAGCAGATGATTTGATTTGTCTGGAGAAAAAAACATCCGCGGAAAAAAGAAAAACTGTCGCTGCTGTAAAAAAAAGCAAGCGTGTCGCTTCGCCCCTAGGTTTTAGTGGTCAGAACGTTGGCCATAACTTTTTGTGGCTTTAGTCGTATACATAAAAAGTTTACATAAAAAAAGTTGTGCTGTCTTGGCACAAAATATCGACCTGAGTCGGAAAATATTTTAATGTAAAGAAACTACGTCGCTTCGTCCTGTTCTCCTCTATATGTAACGTGCGCATACTGAATTGTTTAAACATTTTTAAATTAAAAAAATTTTTTTTTAATTTTAAAAAGCAACCAGTGTTTTTTGTAACATACCTTATAGTTGTGCGTATAATTTATTTCTTCATGTATAGTAAGAGAGTGTTCTGTTTATTTTACAGGAATCAGTAAGACAAAGAAATGAAGAAGCTATGTCTTGTTATACAGCATCATTAAATGAGATTCCACCGAACGTAAGTGCACCATTTTAAGTCGTTGATAAAAATTGTAATGAACCAACTTGATGTAGCAATTAATTCTTTTCAGATGCATCGAATTCAAAAATGTCTGCAAAAGTTGCTTCGTGCACTTCATAAGGACAGGCACCACACAATTGCCCATTATAAACATCTACTGGACAGCAGCATTGAACAGGCGCAACGAGAAAAGACAGCTACTCTAGAGCACTTGGCAGAAATTAACCGAATAGCCAATCAAAGCATCTTGATGCTGGAACGGTAACGTTTTTTAATGATTTTTCCAGACGTAGTAAAACATTTCTCCCACCTTTCTATCTTGAACCTAATGTTTTTGTTAATAGGTACCCAGAACTAAGTGCGAAAATCGGACAGTTGATGGATAATTATGTATTGGCGCTTCGAAGTAAAGATGAAACACCCGGATTGTTTTTAGCGATGCCCATGGAAGCCGAAGCAGCAATTTTAGATAAATATCAAGCAGAAGTTACTAGTAAACAGCAAGGTAGATTATACATAGATTAAATATTTAGGTTGAATCTGTATTAGTATTTTTTCCTCCTTCTTGGTGGCTAAGCTATTCGCGTCAGAAAGCTAAGCTGTTAAAACAAGAAATAACTTTCAATTTAATTTTAAGTCCGTTTATTTTATCACAAAAATTTTACACCGTCTTGACCTTAACATGTTATAATGTAGACTGCGAGAAGTTTCCTTTTTCTTCCCCTCCTGGGTTCCACAACTCGCCCCTCTCCTCGATAAGTAAGGTTATTCTATTACCTGAAACAATTAAAGAAACTCCGAAGAGGGTATAGACCACGCATTCAAGTCTGGTTTCCACCTTTATAAACAATAAATAAAACTAAAGAAAAGAAAGGGGATTTGTAGACAAAAAAGGCAAGGGCCTCAATAGATACAATAGGCAAGGGCCTTAAATAATACAAAGGCAAGGGCCTCATTATTACAAGAGACAAGCGCCTCAGTGTAATTATCCATAATTTTCATAAACAGTGACGACTTATCTCGACCAAGCCTCTAACACAAACAATCACAAGGAATCAAATAATAAACATATTTACAATTAAAATAAAAACTTATATACACGTCACTAACATAAGCAGAGTTAGATCTAAGAGTTAGATATTTCCTTCCCTGCGAATGCGAGTTTGAGGAAAAGACAGTCATCTACATATGTCAGAGCTCTAACTTTTTTTTCTCCAATAGAAAAAGAACATCAGAAGCAGCTCGAACGGGAAAGAAAAGAACAGCGTAAAGCAGAACGAGGAGTCCAACGATCAGATAAAGAGAAACACGATGTAGTGGAACCGGAAGTTGCCAAGGAAGAAGTATCAGGACAAACCAATGAAGAATCATCACAAGTGGCTGCTGTGCACAGTGAAGGTGTTGTTCGAGCATCTCATAGCATGCTGCATGACATTTCTCATTCAGAATCTGTAAGTATATATTTTATCTTTGCCTTTCAAAATTGATACTTGTAAAACCTCGAAAAAATTTAATCCTTATACACAGATAAAATCTTGGGTAACGAGACATTCCAATGAGCTGAAAGTTTAAATTAAAATTGTAACGAGCTTTTTCAATTTAGAAAAATAAAACCCAGCATCTACTCGAAACTGGAAAACACTAAACTAGCTTAGAATGTAAAGTGCAATCTAAGAAGATATATTAATAATATTTGAAAACTTTCTTCTTTTTCAGAGTTATTCCGTGAGACGCGAAATTTTCCCTAGAGAAAGTAGGTCTCTTTACTTTACTCTAGCATTCGCTGGAATTGCATTAACGGCTGCAGTTATAGTTGGAGTTGCAGTTTTCAAAAGACGCAACGCCAGAAATCCCCATCGACAAGTGAGTAATTATTTCTATACAATGGGTGTTATCGTTTACTGATTTTGAAACGCTTTTTCCGGATGGAAATTTCGTGAGATTTGCAAAATGTGTGGATGAAATTTTCCATAAAATTTCGGACCCAAAATCGTATGTATTTTCGCTATAAATGTTTGTATCATTATGAAATATTTTTCTGCGTATAATTATTTGCCTCAAATATTTTGTCTTAAAAATTCTGAATATATTGAAAATTTTTTTATATTATATTTTTTTCATGAAGTAATCAATGTACATTTCAACAATTTTTAAATTTTGCACCATATCTACAGTTTTGTGTTACATGGTTGGCACTTGTTCCAATGAATTCAGAATATTCCTAACCTAAAAATTCTATTTATTTATTTTCGTCATCATTTGTCGTTTATCAACTCCGAGAAGTAAAGTTTTTTCTAGTATTTCATGTTTGTTAATGAAAAAATAATTATTTTATTTATTATTCCTATAGGTAATTATTCAGTTTTCTATATAATATGATAATTTTTATTTTAATCTTCAAATCAAAATGAACTTTGTGTGGTTGATATTTTGATATTTATATACGAACATCTATTAATTGGAATAAACAAATAAATTCTTGAAACCTGTTAATATATTAAATTCTTGAAATGTCTTGCAGGGATTCATTGAAGTCGATCAAGCTGCAACACCTGAAGAGAGACATGTTGCAAACATGCAGATCAACGGTTACGAGAATCCCACTTATAAATATTTTGAAGTTAAAGAATAATATTTTCTAATCTTCAGTTGTTAAAACATTGTTCCTTTTGAGTTTGTCTTTAATTAATTAGAATATATGCCATCCGAAGATTCTTTACATCATTAGGCATATATTTGCGGCGAAAAGAGTACATATCTCTAAAAAAAAAAAAAAAAACAGTGGTTTTGAATGTAATCATTTATTGAATTTTAAACCCTTCTGAGAACGAAATTCAATCAAACATGTAATAATTCCCATCTGTTTTACTTATGCCCAAGTTTCATTCTCAAATGGCAAAATGGCAATATTTTTTAACCAATTTTTTCTTTTGAAGAAAGCCATCTGCCCGTATGCTTATTTTCAAAGAGATTTTTTTATCCTTTTGGGCAAATTTCACAAAATCGAAAAAATTTGATTCATTTTTAGATATTTATTGAAAAAGTTGATTAAAATATTTCTATGTAACGCAAAGCATGAAAATTGATAATTTAAATTTCATATCATTTGATACAAATTATTATAGTTGGGATTTTTTATTTATTTGAAGCAAAATATTTTTATCGTACTTTAAGAATTGGTGACACATAAATAGAAGTACAAATAATGAAGATATTCGTAAAAACTGCTTTGAAAATAATCGTATAGGTGAACATGATTGAAAGTCCGATTCTAAGCTCGACTAAGTATCAAATTTGATCTTTCCCGTCACCCGTTTGGCATAAAACTGCAAATTTTTTATTACCGGTTAAAGCTATTTTGATTTATTAGAAGCGTAAAATAAAAATGGTGTTAATAATTACTGTAGTCATTCCAAATAGTAAAGCTAAAGTCGTTTATGTTTATGTGTATTTTGAGGAATTCTTGTTTCGAAGTTTGATTGTAAAATGTTAATATTTGTTATTGGCAACATTTTATGTTAAACTGAATTTGTGCAATATTAATTTAAAACTACATATATATATTGGTCTATATGTAATACCATGTAATGTATAAAAGCATTACGGCAGTCTTGTACTTATATATTAATTTTATGTTTGCAAATAAAGTTTCGTATAACTTTTTACATTATATTTAGAGTTGAAAATTCTTCGTCTAAATTTACTTTAATAAGGGAATATAATTTACACTTTATGTTAAAATTCTATTATTGTTCAATAGAATCTTTTGTGATTAAAAGTATTTTAAGTCTTCCAATGCGGAAAAATTGTTCAATTTTCAAAAAAAATTTGTATTGTCGAAATCTATTGAATTGGGAATAATAGAACTGCAAAATTACAGAAAATTCTTCTTTGGAGTTTGAATATTTGCAATGATTGGATAATGAAAGGTATACTAGCGAAAATAAAAGACGCCAAAGAAGTTTTGCGCCTGGAAAGTTATTTTAGATTCTTTGGTGTTAAAACCTAATAAGACGAAACTATTAAACAGTTAACTTCTGGTTTTTAAATAATTTTAATAGATTCATTTCCAGTTTTTAAAGTATAAATTTGCCAGTACCAGAAATCTTTAGTTTTGCTGTAGTATTCCAATTAGTAACAACCCTAGTTAGCTGATTTTTCAAGGAAATTTCTGACGTTTTGTTGCAAAAGTTCACGATACAAACTTATACGAAGTTTTGCATCAAGTTTTCATGGCAAAATGAAAATTGTTCTTTTCTCAAAATGTGTGTATTTTGATATCTAAAAAACTGACAATATGAAAAATACCACACTCTACTTTCAATTTTCCTTTATGCTAAAACTTAAACACTAATATTTAAAATATTTGCTTGATTTATCTTCGACAAATCTGCATTTAACTTGTTCTACACAGCTTTAGGTTTATATAAATAATTATACAATTATATAAATACTATATTATAATTATATATAGTTCCTTTAAATTTTCATAATTTTAATAATTCAACGTTTTATGCTTATCATTACTTTTGTAATAAAATTCTATTTACAGTCTTGATAAGAGCTTCATTATTAATAACAATTTATAACAATTATCTTCTAAGCTTAAGTAATTTTGATAAATGAAGTACGTTTTGGTACTCTTTTATCGAATTCCACATAGCACAATATTTTTCAGAAAGACAGAAAAATATTGTGCTATGTGGAATCATCTTTTTTCTTATAAGTATATAAATATAATGTTCGTTATTACAGCAACTTCCTGGGAGATTTGTTCCTTTATGAACAAGAAACTTTTTGCAAAATTTGAGGTTAACTTTCTTACGAAGAATTTTAGAAATAATCTAATTTATGTATTAAAAGTGAAATTATTATTGACTATATGTAGAACCATCGTCGCAAATAGTTTCAGACAAATATTTTTGAAATATTTATATTTCCAGCAAAGGAAAATTTTACTTGAATATTTTATTGCGTTTAAGAATGAGACTATTCGTTCAAGTCGGATGAATTAAAATATTTAATCCATAACCTTAACAGAAATTTTTTTTGAAATTAGTGAAAAAGACAAAATAAATAACTTTATCTTAATAATAAAAGTTTAGGAAAATGTTTACAGAAGTTAAGATTTTTTGTCCAACAGTTTTAATTGCAATTTATTGCGCTATATATTGTGAAATTATGACTAAAATAATATTTTTCGTAGACTATAATGTTATCACTGAAGTTTACATGAAAATAATCCACGTCAATAACAAATATTACATTTTGCGTAAAAATTTCCTTTTCTCAAGCGTCAAAGACATTAAAAATAATTAACTTATTCTAATGTACTCGTTTCAGAAGCGGACTCACAATCTTTGATAGCTTTAATAAATGGTTTTCAGTTTTTAAAAACAAATTCAATATCTAGGAAGCTGAATCTACTTTGTGGAAATTTTATGGAAAAATTTGAAATTTTAGATTTGAAAGAATTAAATTTTATTTACATATTGCACACGATGATCAGGGATGTAAAGTTATGCGTAACTCGAGTATTTTTTACGTAAATTACACTAAATGTAATTTACGTTTTTTACGTAAATTACCCCCCACCACCGAAGAAATGCATTGTGTAAAAAATTAAAGACGTAATTTACGTACGTAAATTACATGTAAAAAACTATGTAATTTACGTAAGGTAAATTACCTTTACATCCCTGACGATGATGAGTAAGTTAGGCGACTCAACTTGACACTCTCAGCAGAAAAGAATCTTTTACAATTAAGATTTACTTTTTATTTCTTGTTACTTTTTATTAGATTTTACTATTAAACTTACAATTGTTTGGATAGAGACGAATTCATCGCAGAGATATAAAAATAGAACACGAGTGGAAAAATCGTTTTTCTTTTAATAACTCCATCACGCTCTTTCTATTGTTAAATCTCTTTGACGTTTACTGTCACGTTAATAACTAACTTTTCTCGTACGTAATGAAACACAAACACTATTGTCACATTGCGAAATTATAACGATGGATTCCAAGTTAATTATTTCTGTTGGTAATATGTACATAACGTTTCACTTCTACATTGAAAGATTATACTAAACACAAAAACTTGAATGTTCTTATTGCTTGGAAATTTCAAGTTTATTGAAAGAATTTATTTACTAACCAGATAAAAATATGGGCACATGCTTCAATATTTTTGCAATGCATTACTTAAAAAATAGTTTGCAAATATTCACTAAAAATTTAAAGTTGAGAAATATAGTGTTAAATCAGACGACTAAATGTCAAACTAACCGTCTAAAAAGGTTATAATATTGTTTCATGGGCTGAAAAGTATTAAAAAATATATAAGATAATAATAGATATTAATACTTTTTTATTTACGTGTAATTTGTTGAATTTATAGTAGGCACAGCTTTAAATGAAGAGCAATTTAATTTAGCTTCTATATGAATTTCTTCCTGTGTCTGTTAAACATTTGAGTCGTAGTAGTAATAGAAAATAGTATTAAGAAGTTTATCCGACACAGTGCAAGTTTCTAGTCAGCCTTTAGTCACAATGTGTTAAATGATTTATCTCATTTTTTCTATCATTAAGCCTAATAATCATTTTCAGCCATTGTATGTGTATAAGACAAGTTTTTATAAGCAAAATTTAAAACGAAATTATTCGTCATATATTTTTCCATTATTGCCAAAAATGATGATTCTGTATAGCAAAAATGTTTTAGGACTTTTTTTCAAAAAAGAAAAAAAATAATAATAATTAGTAAAATAAAATTCAGTAAATTGTTAAAGAATTATTTCTTTTTATAACATTTGCGTTTACAAAGAGTTTTTGGATTTTTAAATAGAGGATTTAATTTAAAAATTTAAACATAGAGAATACATTTAAAAATCTGAAAATAAAAAACTATTTGGTACTCGATCACTTGATAACTTTTTAAGAGGTATTAAAGGCAACGATAATAATGGAAAATATTCGATGGCTTTATTCGACTATGCCAATAGTTTCCCTTTTCAAGACAGATATGCAAACAGAAATACTGAATTAGTCATGTTGAAGTCGACGAATAAGAGGAACAGATACATAAGCGGTGGTGTAATTTTGAGTGGTACAATACCTCTAAAGATGCTATATATATAACATGTATATTTATATATTATGTATATACAATATACATGTGGATATATGAAATATTTGTTAAAAAAACAAACAATACTGTTAATACACTAAATATCTTAGAATATTATTATACCTATATATAATGTCGATGATAAAATGTAATACACAAGACCGCTCAAATGACGGCCCTGAAAAATTGTATTTAAAATAAATTCTTTTCTTCTGGTATGAAAAGGATTTTTCGTAAAATTCTAACATCTTTAATTATTGAACAAAATTACTTCACATTGTAAAACTGTAAAAGCAATTAATTTATTAAATGTTATTTACATCTTAAACCTTATTTCATACATAACTTTAATTTAATAATATTTTTATATCAATAGATTATGTAATATATAAGCCGCTAATAAAATCTCTTTGTTTTCTTTTGATTAAGAAGTTACGTTTTTACTAATAAATAACACTTACTGGTTATTTCATTTTTAAAAATGCACATTTTTATATAATTATGACCTTTAAATAATTAAATATTAAATTTATTTATTTATAAAATTGATAGCTTTTGATACAAGATTGTTTCTTATTAAGAAAAGCAAAGTAGCAAGACGACAAACACAGTTCATCATAATTTCAGTGACCGCAGGAGGAGAGAGAGAGAGAGAGAGAATGTTTCTGTGGCATTAGGCTGTGTTTACATGCGTGCGTTCTAACGCAATTATTGGCGTTTTATATACTTCTGTCCTTGTTACACTCATTGCTCAACGCAAATAATTGCGTCAGAACGCACGCATGTAAACGCCGCCTCAGGATTCCAAGCAGGGATGTAAAGTTAAGGCCCAAGCAGAATAAATACGGATACGGGAATAGGGCATAAGACAGAAAAGGACAGAGAGACTGTCTGTGTCCCTTTCTAATTCATGCTATATGTATTTGCTTTTGTGGAGGGGCACCCCAAGAGGCGTCCATTTTCTTCGTCTAGCTGTCAGTTTTTGCTGACTTTCTTTACGGGGGAGAATTTTGACGCTCGTAGAAGCGTCAAATCGTAAAAAACCAATGTGTTTCAAATTCCTTATTAAATTTTGTTCCTTCTCTCAAGCCCCCTTTTTCGATAAAGTGTCTTGATTTTTTT
>JUFY01026228.1:2537-15684 GCA_001855655.1 Leptopilina clavipes | reverse complement strand
TGAGCCTGATTTTCCGAATCAGCAGAATTTTAATGCAAACATAATTCATATAGATTTTCTTGGAAAATACTTGATAGATTCAAGCCAAGATTTTTAGAAGGAATTTTTTAAGAGTGTATTTGACAAAATATTAAAGTTCCGGTGCATTACAAGGGAAGATTTTTATTAGTTTATATATTTAAACAAGCGAGGATGAAAATTTCAACTTTATCACACAATTTTTTGGCCATAATAGCTAAATATTTAGTCAAAAATAAACGAGCGGTAGAAGCAATATCCCAAATATGGCAATTTTTAATTTTACTTGAAGAACAACATAACCTCAAAGTGACAGTTGAATAAGAGTGTTCAAAGAGGGACATTTAAAGTGTATTTTCAATTCCCTACAATTGAATCTTGCAAATTGTAATTATTTAAGAGTAAGTTATCAAAACAACTTTTGTTTTTAAGCTAAAAATGGCAAACAATTTTTAAACAATTTTCTATAAGATCTTTATATTAAATATATTTACAATGTCTTATGTTTTCTTCGTAAAATTTTTTCTTTGAGCTGTTCACTTATTTATTTACTTTTATTACTTTTATTTTTTATTAATTATTTATTTTATTACTTCTAAAAAGAAAATCTTGGCTTGAATCTATCAAGTATTTTCCAAGAAAATCTATATGAATTATGTTTGCATTAAAATTCTGCTGATTCGGAAAATCAGGCTCAAAAAAATTGTTATGTGTGTTATAATAAATGTACCACTATTTTTTTGATCAGTTTTCTAAAAAACTGATTGACTAGTTGTAGATTTATTATACTTGATCCAAACGAGCGGTCCTATTTATTCTAAAAGCACGAAATCTCGTTTTCGAGAGAAGCACCCATTTTCCATCTAGCGGAAAAATTCGGAACTACGCTTTCAAGAATTAAATTAGAATGTAATGTAATTTTATAATAATGCTAATTTTTTAGTTTCGTTTAATTAATTTTATGATAGTTTATATTTTTTTCAATTTGCACCCTATGTGGAATAAATAAAAGAAAATTATTTTTTTAAAATTGAGTAAAAGGAGATAAGGAGATTTTTACAAAAATTAAACTATTTAACATTTTTTTTACTTAATAAAGTAGGTAATTAATTTCTTTATTTTCTATTATAGTGATTATAGATAATAGTCATTATAGACAATAAAGAAATTAATTTTAGATAATCAATTAATTTATTTAAATAAATATCCCCACATAGGATACCACGTAGGTTCCTTTGTTATTTCTTCCAGGAAAATCGATAAATTTAAAGTTTTTAATATTTTAATAGAATTTATTTTGAATTTAGAAAATTAGTGAAGCTAGTTTTAATTCAATTACATTTTTTAAGCTGCATACGAAATTTTAATTTGTTTCCACATGGTCAGGGCTCAACAAAATATATTATAGTTTCTTTTATATGTAATTATAAAAATAATAGTGTTTAACACTTTTTTTTATAGGGAGGAAATAAAAGACTTGGAAAAGTACATTCGTGATCTTCAAAAAGAAAATGATAAGCTGCATGATGAAAAGGAAGCTTTAGCAAAAAAAGTTCTTACATTCGAAAATCAAAGTGCAGCAATTTTTGAAGAAAATGAATACTATAAAAAGAACTTGGAATCGTTAAGTGTCAAAATAAAGGAAAGCGATAGTGCTCTATTTGAATTGAAAAAACAAAACGAAGAACTTCGATGCCACGTGAAGGAAATTAACAAAATATCATTCAATGAAGAGAGCTTTGAATATGAGAATGTCAACACCGCAAATGCATCATCTTTCTTAAATTCCAGTGAATCTCTTAGTTCTGTTATTGAAATTCAGTTACAAGAGGCAAAAGAAGAAACAATTAAAGTCAAAAATGAACTCGCAACGGTAAATAAATATTCAAAATCACTTGATCTTGAATGTCAAAAATTGAAAAATTCCAATCAAGATCTACAGCAACAAATCGAAGAAATGAAAATAATAGAGAAGAAATTTCAAGAGGTAAAATCAGAACTCCAAGTTTCTTGCGATAGGGCAGAAAAATTAAGTGAAGAAAATAACAACTTATTAGAAGAAACTCGACGAATGAATGTTCAATTGGAAAAGTACAATGTTCATGAAATCGCCTTAAACGACAAATTACGAGCAATGGAAGATTCTTTAAATCGGGAAATTAAAAAAACTGCCGATTTGGAATCGTCAGTATCGGAAACTCGACTACAAATTGATGAGAAAAGGAAAATTATCGCCAAATTGGAGGATTTGAACGTTACCTTGGAAGGCGAAATTAAAAATCTAAATCGCCAAGCCGAGAAAAAGGATCATCACTTCTTGGAATTAGAATCCGAAATTTTTAAACAAAATGAACTTATTAAAAAGAAAGACATTGAAATATCGAATCTGACAGATGTGATAAATCAAGCAAATGCCGAAATACTCGCATTGAAACAATCAAACCAAGATCAAGTGGAATTGACAAAAACAATGGAGCAAAAGAACCGAGAAATTGATTCCGAACTCAAGGTTTCTTTGGAGAAGGTAAAAAAACTGAATGAAGAATATACTAATTTATTGGAAGATACTCAACTGAAGGAAAATCAATTAGAACACTATAGAATCAACGAAATCACTTTGAACGAAAAATTATTAACAATGGAAGATTCTTTAAATCAGGAAATTAAAAGAACCGAAGAGTTGGAGTCGTCAGTTTTGGAATCTCAGGTTCAAATTGAAGAGAAAGGGCAAATTATCGCCAAATTGGAAGAATTGAAAGTCACCTTGGAAGGCGAAATTGATAATCTAAATCGCGAAGTCGAGGAAAAGGATCATCACTCCTTGGAATTAGAATCCGAAATTAAGGAACTAAACGATAAGATTAAAAACTCTGACATTGAAAAATTAAATCTAACGGCTACGATAAATGAAGCAAATTCTGAAATTCTTGTATTAAAAGACGCGAATAAAGATCTTTATCAACAAGTTGAATTGAAGAATTTGATGGGGCAAGAATTGAACCGAGTGAAATCACAACTTCAGATTTCCTCCGAAAATGTAGAGAAACTAAATCAAGAAAATGCAAATTTGTTAAAAGAAGCACAACTAATGAAAACTCAATTGGAAATGTACAGTGTTAATGAAATCGCATTAAAGGATAAATTATTAGCAACGGAAGAATCATTAAATCAGGAAATTAAAAGAACCGAAGAGTTGGAGTCATCAGTTTTAGAATCTCAGGTTCAAATTGAAGAGAAAGGGAAAATTATCGCCAAATTGGAGGATTTGAAAGTCACCTTGGAAGGCAAAATTGAAAATCTAAATCGTGAAGCCAAGGAAAAGGATCAACACTCCTTGGAATTAGAAACCGAAATTTTGGAACTAAACAATAAGATTAAAAAATCTGACACTGAAAAATTAAATCTAACAAATGCGATAAATCAAGCAAATGCCGAAATACTCACCTTGAAACAATCAAATCAAGATCAAATGGAATTGACAAAAAAAATGGAGCAAAAGTATCAAAACGTTGAATCGGAATTGAAAATTTCGTGCGAATATGTCGAAAAACTAAACCAGGAGAATAGAAATCTATCTGAAGAATCTCGTGTAATGAAAAACCAATTGGAAGAATATAATGCGAATGAAATCGCCCTAAGGGAAAAATTGTTAGCAGGCGAAGATTCTTTAAGTCAGGAAATTAAAAAAACCGAAGAGTTGGAATCGTCATTATCGGAAACTCGACTACAAATTGAAGAAAAAGTGAAAATCATTTCTAATTTGGAAGAATTGAAAGTTACCATGGAAGGTGAAATTAAAAATCTAAATCGCCAAGCCGAGGAAAAGGATCAACACTCCTTGGAATTAAAATCCCATGTTTTGGAACTAACCGATCAGATTGAAAAGAATAACATTGAAATATCGAATCTAACAGATGCGATAAATCAAGCAAATGCCGAAATACTCGCATTGAAACAATCAAACCAAGATCAAGTGGAATTGACAAAAACAATGGAGCAAAAGAATCGGGAAATTGATTCCAAACACAAGAATTCTTTGGAAATAGTGGAAAAATTAAGAATTGAGAATACGAAACTTTTGGCAGATTCTCAACTAATGAGAAACCAATTAGAAGAATATAATGCCAATGAAATCAATTTAAACAAAAAATTACTTGCCATGGAAGATTCTTTACATCGGGAAATTAAAAGAATCGCTGATTTTGAATCGTCAGTTACTGAATTTGAACATGAAATTGAAGAAAAAAGCAAATTGATTTCCAATTTGGAAGAATTGAAAGTTACCTTAGAGGGAGAAATTGAAAATTTGAATCGTGAAGCCGAGGGAAAGGATCATCACTCCTTGGAATTAGAATCCAAAATTAAGGAACTAAACGATATGATTAAAAACACTGAGATTGAAAAATTGAATCTTGGGGATACGATAAATGGGAAGAATTCCGAATTAGAGGCCATGAAGGAGGCGAATGAAAATCTTTCTCAACAAATCGAACTAATGAAAGTAATAGAGGAAAATTTTCACAGAGTTCAAGCCGAACTGTTAGATTCCTGCGAAAGGGTTGAAAAATTAAGTGAGGAAAATGCAAAATCTTTGGAAGAAACTCTAGCAATGAAAAATCAATTGGAAGAGTATTATCTCCAGGAAATGAATTTAAATAAAAATTTACTGTTTGTGGAAGATTCGCTAAATAGGGAAATTAAACGCACCACTGATCTGGAATCTGAATTACGGATTCAAATCGCTGAAAAGGAAAATTTAGTTTCTGAATTAAATGCTTTGAACACTACCTCTGGGTTTACAATTGAAAAACTAAAACGTGAAGTCGAGGAAAAGAATCATCACTTATCGGAAATAGACACCAAAAATTTGGAACTTGAGGATCAAATTAAAAACCACGAAATCGAGAAATTAAAACTAGAGTCTATGGTTAATGAAACAAATTCCAAAGTTCAGGAACTCAAAAACGACATTGTGAACAATTCGAATGCAATTCAAAAATTCCAAGACGCTCTGAAATGCAGAAATTTGATTCTCGAGGAGGTTTCTAAATTACAAGCGGTACTTTTCCAAAATAGTGAATTCTCAGTTCCCTTGGATGAAATCGCGAAGAATTTGAATGAATGCAAAAAATTACGCGAATCAATTGAAAATCATTTCCACCCAGAGGAGAATTTAATCCAAACAATCGAATCGCTAAGAAATTTAGTACACAATATTGGAAAATTGAAACAAAAGGAAATTACCCTAGAAGCGAATTTGAATTCTAGGGAAAATCTCTTTTCACAAGCACAACACGAATTAGTCGAAAAAAACCAGTTGGTTGAGAATTTAGAACTGGAAGTTAAAAATTTACAGACCGGTAATCTTCATTTAAGTCAAGAATTGTCTGTAATTAGGGAAAAAAATGTTGCCCTTGGGGAAAATTTACAAGAGAAGGATAAATCTATCATTGCTTTTCAGTTGGACCTTGAGAATATGAAACAGGAAAATCTACAATTGGAGCAAACGTTAAGAACGTCTAATGAAAACTTTGAATCTACGAAACAAGAAATTGGGGAAAAAACTGCTTTTTTAAAAAATTTAGAAAACGAATTAAATACATTAAAGGGGGAAAAAATCACCTTCGAGTGTGAATTAACAGCAGTTTTGGAAAATTTACTGAAAAGTAATGAGGAATTTTCTCCCACTGCTGAAGAGGAAAGAAAATCGATTCTAGACGAAGGATTAAATACAGAATTAAAATATAAAATCGTTGAAAAATTGGAACAAGGGATACAAGAATTGATCGGGATTAATAAAATCCAAAGAGGCGATTTACAGCAGTGTAGGGAAAAATTGTCTCAAGTCGAAAATTCCATTCTTAGTGTTAATCAACAGAAAGCTGAACTACAGAGAGAAAACGTGGCCAATCAAACCGAATTAAATGAAACACGAAAAGAACTGAAAGTTCTAGAAACTGAAGTTTCTTTAGTTCCGGAATTAAAGGAACAGATTCAAACCTTGAGTGATAAATTAGAGGCAACGAGGCGCAAAATTAATCAATTGGCCAATCAAAATATTTTCAAGGACAATTTAATACTGAAACTGAAAACCGATCAGTTCCCAATTGCAGAGTTGATTCAAAAGGAAGAAATAAAGTCAGAAACTAGTGAAGCGAACAAAGAAGAAAATTCAGAGAATCAAGAAATTGGAGATTTGAAAAATATGTCCCTTATTGAAAACGAATTGGTAGAAAATTCGAACAGACAGTGCGAAAATTTGGAGGAATGTATTTTGATAAAAACACGCCAAAGTGACAAATTTTCCGAAATTGAGAAACAAAACCAAACACTGGAGAATGTGATAAAAGAATTAAGAATGGAGAAAGAGGAACAAAAAATCCACATCGACGAACTTATTGCCGAAAAAATTCTCCTTCATGAAATATTGTTGAGGGCAACGAAAATTCGAGAAGATTTTTACAAAAAATTATCAAAACTCGAACAATTTTGGAGTGTGAGTTTAAATAAATTTTATGATACTTTCATTAGACATCAATCAGATTCGGATGAATTGAAAAATTTGCATAAGGAAAAAACCCACTTGGAAAATATTTTCTCCCATTATACACGAGATAATTTGCAATTATTAACATCTCTAAGCGACATTTCTGTGAATAAATTCCTGTGCATTGAGGACAAAATGAAAAACACGGAAAACGAAATTAAACACCTTCAATTGGAAAATGAGAAGCAAATTTTATTGTCTGGTGTTAAAAAAATCGAGGGTACGCTCAACGAAATGGAAGTAACTGAGAAGAGGATGGAAGAATTTTTTGTAATGGTCGACAAATACAATAACAGTCCTGAAGCAAATCATGTTAAATATTCTGCTGAGAATTTTAAGAAATTGGAGTTGCAGTTGCAAAATGTAAATAAAGAGAAGAGGGATATTAAGGAGAAAATGGATAACATTCGAATGAGGAATGCGAAATTGGAGAAGAATATCGATGAACTGAGAGGTGAATTGGCGAAATTGAAGAATATTCAAAGTGGTTGTTCTGAAATTGAAAAGGAATATTTGGACAAAGTCAAGGGCTTCGAAGAGGAGAATGGCAACTTAAAAATGGAAACGGCCCATTTAGGAGAGGAAAATCGTTGCCTAAAGGCGGAAATTGAGTCCTTACGAAGTACAATAGCAGATAAAGATGATGAGGTTCAAATTTCCGCTTCGAAAATTGACAATCGAATAAAGGAGATCCATGATGAGTACGAAATCAAGTTGGAGAAACTGAAAGAAAAAATGGTAATGTATTTCACTTTTTCAATCAAATACTTTTTTCGACATATTTGAAAAAAATAACTTCTTAGTATAAAATGCAAATTTCAATTCTTATAGTTCGAAATATGACAAATTGATTTATTTCTAAATTATCTAAAAGTTTATTTTTAATTGAAAATTAAATTTTTAAAATCGTTTGCCTTAAACTAATTTAATTTTATTTCCCAAGTCATTTGTCATAAAACAGGTTTTTATCATTAAAAAAAATAAAATTACTAGGTATCAATTAAAATAAAAGAAAAAATTTTTTGAAACTTTACTTTTGAGATGGACTTGTTTTTGAAATTTTTGTTCATTCAATTCTTGAGAAATTCTCTAAATGAAAACTTGATGTCAGTTTTGGACTCAACAATTTTTTAAGTACTGACCTTTTAACGACATTTTTTTAAAAATGAATGCAAACTTTGCCAAAAATATTCTGAATTCAAAAATAATTTTCATATATTAGACTTAGAAAAAGAATTTCAAAATCTGCTGTCCAAAGTAAAAACCTAGTAAGTCGCATTTGCCATAAGAGCGAAAGTCGAATAACAAAGCTGAGGGACGCTCGTCCTTATGGCAAATGCGACTTACTAGGTTTTTACTTTGGACAACAGAAATAAGGAACTTAAAAATTTTTCTGAAAATATTTCCTAGTGAATGGATATCTTGAAAATTTGTCTTAGTTCAATTCGGAAATATTCTAAATAAAATTTCTTGAAAATATTCTTATGAATTATTATTATTAAATTAAAGAATTAGTAAACATTATTTAATATTTAATAAAAATAGTTAATAATAATAAAATATTTATTAACGGTAATAAAATTTTTCAACATAAAAAAATCTCGATTTTTTCGATTTTTCTTGTTTAAAAATTACAATTAAAAAATCGAAATTTAATCTTAGAAGCTGTAGTTCACTAAATTTTTTAATATTTTATTCAGTCAAATTTTTACCTATGCGACTTCTTTTTTTAACAACATTTTTATGTAATCATATTTTTATACTAAACTTTTTTTAGAATTTTAATTTATATCAATTTTTATCCATAGAGGAAAATTTTTATTTAGCTAATTTTTTTAATGTCAATTTGTATTTTGTACTATCGAATCTTTATTTGTCCAAATTTTTATTAGCAAGAATTATTATTTGATATAGAATTCTTATACGAATTAAAATACGGAATTTTCATTTTTCAAAGACTTTCATTGTCCAAAGGATCAAAATATTAAAAAGAAAAAAATTAAATTAAATTAAATTAAATTAAATTAAAAAAGTCTGATCAGAATTCTTAAAATTTTTTTGAACAAAATATTATTAGACAAAATTGCTAGCTGAATATTGTAGAGAATTTTTTAAAGGGAAAATAGAGTTTGTTTGTTGATAAAAATTACAATTGTTCAGTAACTAAACAAAAAAACACAAAATTAATCATTATCTGACAACAAATTTTGGCTGAAAGTAATTTTTTTTTTAAACGCACAACTGGAATTTTTACTTATTTGATTATTGGGTATAAGATATCTGCGACAAAATGAGAACTTTGTTTGAAAAATTGCAAAACATATCAAAAACCACTAACTTAAAATATTATTTACACTATTTAAATTACTTTTCTGAAAGTAATAAATAAAATATTTCACTTGATAAATTGAATAAGAAAATAAATTAATTTCTTTTATTTGTGTTTTTTTCACAGGATCCCAATAAAACCTCTAGAAAATGGATCCAGGCGATCTTCGGTGAGAACTTAAACTTAATTGATTATATTATTGTTTATTTATTTTTCATTAATTAAAGTACATATAGTTAAAAGCGTCGAATTGATGCAACTGACTCAAAAAGTAGAATGAGATAGAAAAGGACAGTTCTATATTTCTGTCCTTTTGTGGCTCATTTTGACATGCGCCGTTTCCACGAAAATACACAGGGACGTAATCATCGAAAATTTCTCCTCGACGACTTAATATTGAAAAATCGGCAGAATTTTCTGTCGCACATAAATTCAACAATCGCAGTTGGAAATTTTCCATTATTTTCATAATCCGGGAATTAATTTTCACTTAATTTGATACTTTTGCTTCGTTTCTTACAGTAGCTTCGTTTACACAGTAAATATTGTATTTTATTTTCTTTAGATTCTTAAACTTCCGAAACAACGTCAACCTTTCCAGTCAATTGCCGAGAAACCAAGTCTACCTGAAGTAACACCGATTAATAATGTCAAGAGACGTGTTAGTTTTGCGGAAAAGAAGCGCGTAAAGTATGTATTAAAATAAGATTCACAAGGTTTATTCGTGGCTAATTGTAATTTTTCGTTTTTTTTCCCTTTGAAGAGAATTTTGTGATTCTTTCGATCAAGGAATTGTGTGGGACAATACTTATGAGGAAAGTGATTCAAGCAATCAGAGACATCCACGTTCCTTCATTAGTGATCATGGTTCAATGACGCAAACACAATTAGTCCAACAATCTTCAGTTATGTCATCATTAGATAAAGAGAATCAAGTGGTTAATTTCACCCGATTTGAAGAAGTAAATTCGTCAGCAAAAATTCAAATTTTGGATGATAAATTTCAAGGTGAAAATTCGGTTGTTTGTGGAGTGGAAACTGACAACAGTGCGCAACCAAATTTGCCCGCCGCCTCTTCGCAGATTGTTTTTCAAGAGACCATTTTCAACACTGAAACAATGACATTCACTAAATGTTTGCCAAGTGTTCCGCAAAATGACAAGGAAAATATCTATTCAAGCCGAACGGTTAGAAATGTATCCATCATGGATTTTACAGAAGCAATTCCTAATTGTATTCTTAATTTAGAGAAGGAGTCGGAAAGTCATGAGAATAGCATGGAACTGACATTGGAAGCTGACGTGAATAATGAAACACTGTTGAACGAATCGTCTATGGAGATAACAACAGTAATACCAACGAATCCATTGAAGAGTTTAGATTTATCCATGGAAATTACAACTGCGGTACCTTGTATGCCAATAGTAGAGGAAAATCGGGTGCGGAATTTATTGCCGAATATTGAAGATGATGGAGGGAAGGCAGTTGAGTTTAGTCAAGAATCTTGTTCCGTGAGGAGTGTTCAATCATTGGGTCCATGTTCCACAAACGTTGCATCATTAGCTCCGAATAAAACTCTATTGTCTCAAAACGAATCTATGGAATTCACTAATGTTGTTCCTAGAAATTTTGAATTAAATGCTCCAAACAAAACCCTATTGTCTCAAAATGAATCCATGGAATTCACTTCTGTTGTTCCTAAAAGTTTTGCAACAGTTCCAAACAAAACCCTATTGTCTCAAAACGAATCCACAGAATTTACCAATTTTCCAAAAACCATTGGACATTGTTCCAAAAACATTCCATTGATACTTCCAAATAAAATCCAATTGTCTGAAAATGAATCCATGGAATTTACGAATGTCATCCAAGGGAGTCTTCTTGTAGAAAAAAATAATGAACTCGATGTTTCTACATCGAAAATTGAACCAGTTGTGCATTTACCTCCAATGGAAAAACAACCAAGTGTCTCCATATTTTCCCAAATTCAACAAAGTGAAGAGAATAGCAAGTTTAGAAATTCTATGGAATTTACCGTCACTGTGCCATCAAGTTCGCAACAATTTGTAAATGCCTTTGAATCAAATTTATCAACGAGTACTTTATCAATAGTAGACGATTCTCCTAGTAAGGAGCAATCGAGTATTCCTTTTAACGTTTCAACACCAGAGGATAGGGAAAATAGTTTTGATACATCCAATACAGGTTTGTTAACAAACAAGCGAAGAAAATTGTCAAATTCTCCATTGGGTTCAACGGAAAATATAAATTTACAAAGTGAATCAATTCATCAAAATCGAAGTCGACTCGAAGTTGAAGAAATACTGCGAAGAAATGAAAATGTTAGTTATTCAAATCCGGAAATAACGGAACCTATTCATCGACTCAATAGATCAATGACTGACATGACATCAAATATGACATCAAACATTCTTCAAATTAATGCAGAAAAATCGAGAATTTGTCAAGAAAATTCTTTTACTATTGACACAAGTATGACTCCAGTTTGTCCTCCAGCTTTAAATTCCTATTCGTTTTTGAATGTATCAGAAACGGAAATTATTCAAAATAATAATCCTGACGATGGAAATAATTTGCTACCGAATGAGGAAAAATCTTCTGACTCTACAATCGAGAATGAGAGTAATCAACCCATCATCGAATCTGTGATTTCAACGATAGAGAATCTAAGTGAAAAACCAATAGGAATAGAAAAACCAATAGATTTTTCGAAAACTACTGTCGAAAATGAATTATTAGAGTACGTAGAACCGCCTTCTTTTTTATTTTGCGATATAAGTACTCAAATGGAAAATTCCGCGCCAAATGAAAAATGTAACATTGAATTGGATGCTTCGAAAAAATCACTAAATGGAAAAAACAAATCTCAAAGTTTACAAGATGAAAGTTTATCGAAAAATTTAACAAATGACGCGAAACAATGTGAAATTCCAGAAAAGGGGAAATGTAGAAGAACGTTTGTTGTCAATAGGGAACAGTCTCAAATTGAAAGTCATCTATCATTAAATTCTACTGGAAGAATCATTCCAAAAATGAACAAATGCAAAAGAACGTTTGATGTGAGTAAAGAAGTTGAAAGTCGATTTGAAAGTTTAGTACGAGCGACAGAAGAGTCGAAAATTATTTTAGCGAGAGCAAAAAGTGTTTCTGCTAGAATGAATGCAATTAATGAAAAAATTGAAAACGTGTTAAAAAATTCGAAGAAAATACCTACAGGGGAGAAAATTTTACATCACAGATATACACATATTATGAATGAAAATTCGAAATTTATTCACAATTTTGATGGGAATTCGGCTGAGAATGTTAATGACGACAAAGTTAAGGAAATTGATGGTGATATTAATCGAGTTACAAATGAGCAACGAGAACCATCTGTTCCAGATGAACCGTTTTATACATTCATGGACAACATTAAGTCTTATAAGAAAAGGTAAATAGTCTCTATTATAATAATATCTGATACAAACTCTTGGAAATGTTCAATTTGAAACAGTTCTTAAATATTCAACCCATTGACATAACCTCGAATTAAGAAGTCGTTTTTAAGTTTTTAATCACAAAATAAAATTATAATTAAAATTTATTTCTCAGTCAATTTTAAAAAAATTCAATTGAACGATTTGATGAAATAAATTTTAATATTTTTAATTAGTTTCATTTGGAGTTAAAAAAAAACTTTTTGAGATTATGTCGCAAGGGGTATATGGGGGTATAGTCGTACCTGAAAAGGGAACTTAACAGTTCGAAGTTTGAAGTATAGGGGAAAATTTCAGACAGTTGAACAGTTGTGAGAGCTGACTGTATTTACTTTATCACTTTAGCATTTTTATTTATTTATTTATTTTTTTTTTAATGAAAATTTTTAAAAATCGATACGAACGAAAAAAGTATTTAAATAATTAAGAAGATAGAAAATAAATTTTTCTTTCTTTATTTGAAACTGACAAAAAATAATACATTTTTCTTTATTTCAGGAATGATTGTATATGGAGTATACGATCTTTGAATAAAGAAATTCTGGCAGTTGATTATATTTCCAAATCTCTTGTGCTTGTAATAAAATTTAATCAACCGAACAATAATACGTTTCAAGATATTAAAAATATTCAGATCAAATCTTTAATTCCAGGTAAACTATAATAAAACTTATATTCTATACTAAATTTTTAAAGTACTATAATTAAAAATTTTGAATTTTTGTAATTTTATAATTTTGTAATTTTTGTAAA
>JUFY01026207.1:5887-25972 GCA_001855655.1 Leptopilina clavipes | reverse complement strand
AAAATTGCTTTTCCAATTCGATGAAATCCTCAACTAAACTTAACGTATCGTACATTTTTGTAATATTTTCATGCGTATTTAATGAATCATAAAATGCCCAAAGCTTATATTTTTCCGTGAAATTTGAATCTGCCAAATAGGTCCTGATGTAAATTTTGTACTTATTTATCTCACTTGAGAAACTATAAGTAGTTTGTAAACTGTCTGCAATTGAGCGTCTTTTTAGACTGATACCTGTCTCTCCCTTTAAACCCATTTTCCCTCTTCCTGTATTTTCTATTGTTTCTTTCTCGGATTTAAAAACTGGAGTTCTACGGGTCCATATACATACGTAAATGACTGTATTACCATTTTTACCACCGAGTCCTGCTTCTCCACCAATGCCACCAGATCCTGTTTTACCATCCGTTGCAGATGATTGTATTAATCTTTTATTACAATTTGATAATTCTTTTATTGTGATAATACCTTTCTTTCCTTTCATTCCACCTATGCCACCATTACCACCTCTTCCACCAAGTTTTCCTGTTCTCCCAGATATTACATACAACTGTTCTTGACGAACAAAGTATTCATAAAATTTTTCAAAATTATACCATCCGTTTAATTTTCTACCACATTCGATTTCAGGTACGCCATTGTAAGCCATTCCGTCGGCACCTTCAGCTCCATGGCCTCCATGTTGACCATTTCCTCCGTCTCCTCCGTTGGCCAGAATTGTTAATTTTTCTGCATTTATAATATTGTCTGCTATTCCGTAGAATATTCCAGCAGGTCCTCCTGGTTTTCCAGCTAGACCATGAGCTCCGTTTCTATTTCCCCTAGTAGTGCCATTTTTTGCATGTTGTTCTTCAATATTTGTACCATTACTACCACTCAAGTTAATTAATCTACGTCCAGGAATTTCTCCCTCATTGTCAGATGATATCACTTCCCAAGTCGGTGCAATGATGCTCATTTGAACCTTTTTCCCAATAAGATCGATGTCTATGTCAATAATTACTCTCTCAACAGCAAATATTTCAATTACTTTAGGTTCCTCAGCACACGAGTGAAGATCCAAATCGCTCAGTTTAACAACATATCCAGTGACATACATTTTATAGTATTCCTTATTTTCCGTAGCATTACAAATCTGTACAACTTTTCTCGGAAACAGTTGACCCTGCTCCGTTCTATAGTACATGTTGTGTAAATTCTTCAGATATTGTTCACTGTAGCTTCTCAAAGGTTTTGTCCAATCAAGAGCAACAATTGAAAGTTGAGATGAATTTTTTGCATAATAGGACAAGAAATCAATTGTATTAATATCAATTTTCAAATCATCTAATTCTGAAAACATCCATTGGTATTCAATATTTTTAAAACATCCGAGAAATTTGTTGAAAGAATCTTCGGCATGTTTTGTAGCATTTGTTTTAACAAACGACAATACGTGCGAATGCTTCCATTCTTCTTCAACATTTTCCAAACAGTTAAGAAATCCTTTGAGATAATTTTCAACATCGTTTGTTGTATTTGACTTGACAATGGACCATATATTCTGCATCGATCCTGATTTCTTAGGAACTTCTAGATCTCTGAGAGAGGATTCTAAATTTTTCGAATACTGTTCCATTTTTTCCGAAATCCGTTCATTGACAAACTTTATTCCACAGTCAATGCGTTCTTGATAATCTTTTTCGAAATTAAATTTCGAATAAGCAAAGAGATATGTTTCTTGATTCTCAATATTATCATTCTTGTAGTTTGTAACAAAGTCTGTTACTTGATTACTTGATGATATCTCATTGCTAAATGTAACAATTGGTAATTTTCGATTTTGTTCCAGAAATGACATGATATTCTCATTTTTAGATTGTCGTGCAAAATCCTCCATTTTTTTCCACATCATTTCTTCATATTTATCTCCATTTTCAGAAAGTTTTGTAAATACAATAGCAATGTTTCCATGAAATAAAATTGTATTCGAATAAATACTTGTCAGTTTTTCAAAAATACTTACAGCATTGTCAACAGTATTTGAGTGAATGATAAATTTAACATGCGATATATAACGAACAATTGATGCTGTCCTGAATGTTTCTTCCATACTGTTGAATGTTTTGTGCAATGATACAAAAAGTGAATCTTCAGCTATTAATTTTTGTCGTAATGGTTCATAAATTTTTGTTTCCGTATCACTCAATACAACCAATCTTCGTTGATAATAACGATTTTTGCTTTCTGATATTATATTTCTCATGGTGGAGATAAATTCACTTGTTTCCGTTTCATTGCAATTGTGCTGAAAAAGGTCAAAAAGCAGATATGAAAATTTAAAATCGAATTCTTATTAAAAAGAAAAAGCGTTTTGTAATTTGCAGTATAAACTTACGGTGTAATTGGAATCAGGTTTTTGTGCAAAATTTGAGGCAGTTAAAACTACCAAAAGTAGTGAAACGAAAAGTACTTTTTTCGAGATCATTGTTTTCCATATTAACAAAGTAGCTCAATCTATGGCTTTATATACACCTAGTTGAATTTGATAAGAAGCTTCATTTGAATAGTTTTTGAATTGTCTTCCCATAAGGCAAACAAATTTTATTTGTATACTCGAAAAACGCATAGCTTTCCATATTATCTATATGCTAATTTATGCGCGTTTCAATGCGCACATTAGAAAAACTACAATAATAAGGAAAATTAAAAAAAAATTTAAATTGTTTTTTTCGTATCAAATATCCAAATTTTGCTTCTTATTTTTATTAAATTATCATATTGGACGTCATTGGAAACTAATAGAGGAACATTAATAAGAGATAATTTGTGTATTTTGATATATTATTTATAGAAGTGCAAATAGAGGTATTAATTTGTAAACCAGAAAATGAATTTTAATTAAATTCGACTCTTCATTAATGTCATCAGGAAATTAGTTAACGCACTTGGTTCAATAACAATGGTTCTAAAGAGAACAATTATTTCAATATTTAACTTAGATTAAGGTCTAAATTTTTATTAAATGGAATTTTAAATGAGCTGAATTTTTAAAAGCTGAAATTTTCATTTCAGTGAATCTTTACTTGTCTGAATTTTCAGATTTACAAATTTTTACATTCTCATAAATAATGAGAAAGTATTTTTTTGATGGAATTCATAAAACGGCGAATTTTCGTTTGACCGCAAATACAAATGGCCGAACAAACAACCGAACGAAGCATTTTGCGCGAATTTTAAAATTGACCAATCACAATTCATTGATATTTCTTTGATTGGTCAATTTCAAAATTCGCGCCGAAATCTTTCGTTCGGTTGTTTGTTCGGCCAATTGTAATTTCGGTCAAATTCGACAAAAACATTTTCTACAATTTTTAATGATAAAAATAAATTAAAAGCAGAATTCAATAAGTTAAAACATTTTTAATATAATTTTATTTGATCCAATGTGATCAAATTTAAATTCAATTTGATGGGTAAAATTTATTTATGCTACCTACAAAATTAATAATTGTTTATTTTGATTCTCCAGCAACATTTTAAACAATTTTTTACCAAGCTAACAATTTTATAATATATTTGAATGAGAAAATAAATTTTTGATATTTAATTTGATCCAATGTGATCAAATTTTTCATACAATTAATTAATAAAATTTATTTATACTATCCACAAAATTAATAATTGTTTATTTTGATTCTCCAACATCATTTTCTATGTTCTATGTATTAATGTATTAATGTATTAATATCTATGTAATTTAAATGCTGATTGTAAAAAATATTAATTAAAAAATCAGAAACGTGAAAGAAAGAAAACAAATTGTACGGTTATAATATTGATTTATTAAGTTTTCGTTAATTATATACAGAAATTCGTTGTTTAATGACAATGGTTCAGAGGGACATTATAAGCGTTGAAAAATTCTCTTTGAGATGTTTCTTAAAAAAAAAAAAATCTATACATAAGACACAATGTCGTTTCAAACCAAAGTCATCAGGCTTCAATTCTCTCGATGAAATTATTTATTTAATAAACAATTCTCAAAATCGAGTTCGAAGCTTTGGACTCAAGCGGAATCACCGATAGAAATATTGCACTAAAATCGGGACGCCGTCAAAAAAAAAAAAAAGGAAAAAAAAACTATATTCTTTTTTAAATCTACAGGAATCTTTCTCTGTCAACTCCTTTATATCTTAGCGTATCGGCGCTTAATAAGTTATTTTCGGTTACAGTCGACTTCATGCTTTACTTTTTATTAAATTTCATTTATTCTACTCTCTCTCTCTATCTCTCTCTCCTTTTATTTCAATCTTACAAACATAAATTCTTTCACTCAAATATTCTTGTTAAATGAGAATTTACAATAAGAAAAATTTTTTCGTTTCTCATTTACTTTTTTTGTAAAAATATATCTCATTCTCTCGGTGCAAAACAGATCAGTGAGAAAATTTTTTAAATTTCTTTGAATTACCTGATTACACACACTTACATACGCAGACAGGCAGAATTAACAAACGATTTTGATTAAAAATTGTTTGCTGCGCGAAGAATTTGAAATCAAAATCAATTGTCAACAAATGTTGAGAGACAACAACGGGAAAGTATTAAAAAAAAAAAATTATGAATTAATATGTTGTTGATAAGCTAAACAGAGGCACTTATCATTCTAATATTTGATTTAGTAATCGCGTAGAGGCTGATGACTTAAAATCTTATAAAACTAAGAGTGAGATTCGTCGAAGTTAATTCAGTTAAGACGAGACGATTGTCAAGAAAAAGCGTCCACAATTTTCAAAACTGGAATTTTTTTTTTCTTAATATTTCATTTTTCTTCTCCAAAATATAGTAAAACAAAAATTCGAAAAATTTCACATTTTTTTTCCCAGCCAAATTGATATATATTTTTCTATACAAAACTAAAATTTTTTGATTAACACAAAATTTTGGTACAAAGTCATAAAATTTTTAATTCCTTGGAATTCTTCTATAATTATAATAATAATTATAAATTAAATTTATAATTATAATTTTTTTTTACATATTTTTTTCTGTACATTTCTTTAAATTTTCCTTTTTAAAGAAAAATCAGCCCAGAATTTTTAATAAATAAATTTGGTTTTGCAAATTGTGGGCAATTTCGTAGAAATTAAAGTTAATTAGAGCGTATACCGGACTAGTGTTCAGTATATGTCATAAATATTAGGAATCAAGTTTTTTTTTACTAAAAGCGAAAATCGATGTAAAAAAAAAATATATATGACAGACTACAAGGTTCGCTAAATTACAAATTTTGCAGATTCGTTGTATTCGATGACTCTCAAAATTGCCATATAATTGAAACAAAAATTGTTTCCTAAAAAGGTTAATTTATTTTTATAAAATTATTAAACTATTAAAAATTTTAAATTAATTTTTTTAATTTTTCTCAAAGCAAAATTAAAATTTTGTTTAAAAAACCAATTTGGTTAAATTTTTATTGTTTCATTACAAACCTAATTAGTCGAACCTTAAACAATTTTTTAGTATTAATTACTTTTCGTGTCAGAATTTGATTAAATTTTTAATTTTGGCAAATGGTTATTAATTTTAATGCTTCGTTTTAGAAAAAGCTGATAATTAATATACTGTAATAATATTTATATATTTATACTTTTTTAAAACATTTAAATATTTTTTTAATATTTTCTAATTTTTTTCTAATTTTTTTCTAATTTTCTTCTAATATTTAATTTTTAATCTTTTATTTTTAAACATTTATGATAAAATCGATAATATTTCTTGTAAATCAAAAAGAAAGGAAATATTTTAAAAAATAAAACAATTATTAATAAATTATCAATTATTAATTTACGACTTTGAAAGACATTAAAAAAAAGGAGAGAATAAATTACAATTAAAACTATTTTTAGTTTTTGAGATAAATTTTCAAAAAAGGATAAAAAAAATGGCAATTTTGAGTACATGCAACATTACAGAGTGTCGGGCAGTAATAAAACTGACAGTTGAGCAAAGAAATCTCCCGGCGTCCTGCACTTTCGCCGCAGGATCCGAGTTGAAACTCCCATCACTCCATATATGCACCCGACAAAACTAGACTTTTGCAAAAAGAAAAAAAAAATTCAAAAAATTCCCAATTAACTTAATTTCAAACAAAAATATTTGAAATCAAACAAAAATTATTGTCGTTAAAAAAGAATTGAATTCACGTTTTATTTTAAAAAAATAAAAACATTGATTAACAAAAAAAAAATTTTTGGTATTTTTTTCTCTTATTATTTCTCTTCCAAAAAATAAATTTCTTTGCAGTATTACAAGAATATTTGAAAGTCTCGATTTGTCGGGTATCCATTCACTCAAGCAAATAGTAATCTCGACAAAAGGAAAAGTTTTAGTGGGAAAGTGCATACATTGAATATTACGTTTGGCAAATATTGATTTTACATAAACGGTCAACTTTTCTCAAAAAGGAGGAAAATGTAAATATATATTTTTTTTAATGACACTTACGCACTAAAACTTTCTCTAAATCCTTAGGTCACTTTTGAGCGAGTATCGAACTCCTCTCACTTAAACAGTGATTAAAAAAGTAACGATTCTTTTTTCTCTTTGATAATTTATAGAAAAAATTTTTTCAAAATTTTCCCTGCATTTTTGAAAAATTTGTTTCCAAAGTAAAAAAAAATCGATGCTATCAAATCACCTGCTTTGAAGTTTTGAGGATTCGGTTTTGAATGATTATTATTATAAAAAAAATTATAATAATTGATTATTATATAGTATAATAATTATTTAGGATCGTTTTTTAATAATATAAATAATGCGAATTCTCAATTATTTTGTGGATTTAACTGCTGTGGCTGTAGGCGGTGTTCGTGTAGGGGCCGCTGTATATGGATGACCCCGTGGTTGAGACACTCTTGTGCCGCCTCTTTGCCAAGACGAGGAAAATCGCTGCCGCCACGGACAGCATCAAAATTAAACTCGCTATTATCACCGCGATTGTGAATGTCTTCGGCGAAATGCAGATACTGTTCGGATCATCGAACGCCTGAAAAATGTGCAAAAAAATACACTGATTTAATATTTAAAGAATTAAGTCAAAAAAATTAAATTCAAAAAATTTTCCTCTCTTTTTACAATTCTAGTTTAATTCACTAAAATTTCATTATTGGCAAATTTCTTTCATTTAACCAAAAATTCATCAAAGAAAATATTAATTTTACAAAATTTGCAAATTTGGATAAATTTTCATCTGACCGTATTTCATATTTTTATGAATTTTTATTGAAAAACTATTTAATTTAATTGAAATTAACCAAATTTTCATTCCATTGAATTTTTTTTACAAATTTTCAAGTTACCGTCTTTTTATTTTTAGAGCGAATTTTTTTATTTAAGCAAACAGAAATTATGCAAAATTTGTGTGATTTAGTAATTTTGAAATTAGTGATAAAATTTTAAATCGATTTTTGGTTCAAATAAAATTTTAATCAAATGATAAAATTTGGTTTCAATTATTCCAGCTAATAAGTATTTTTAGGGAGGTTCAACTCTGTGACATAACCTTAAAATTTGAGTTTTAAATGCGTAATAAATATAAAAAACAAAAAAATGTATTTTTTAATAACTTTTTATCAAAATACGAACAAATTGAAACAAAAAGAATTATGGAGAATATTTTAGAGAGCAAAATGAATGATTATTGTTGGCAAAATTTGGATAAAAATTACAATTGTTCAGAAAAAATACAAAATAATACATAGAATTATTATTTACCAACATATTTTGGTTCTGGATAATTTTTTTTTAAATTCTGTAAGATTGAAATGTAAATAAATAAATATCTTAGCTTGTTTTAGTGATAATATATTTTTTGATATCTTAAGTTAATCATGTTGTAATATTTTTTACTTTTAATTCTTTTTGGTTAATAATTGTTTTTTTTACTTTTAATGGCTGTTGGAGGGGTGTAAGAATTGTTTTTTTTCATGACATTCATGACACTCATTACATAACCTCAAACTAAACAGTGATTTTTAATAAAACCACTTTTTAGTTTGAGGTAATGTCATAAGTGGCAAATTATCCATAGTGATTTTTAATATTAAATAAAACGTTTTATTTAATGTTTTAAAAATCACTTTTTAGTTTGAGGTTATGTCATGAGTGATAGCAGTAAAGCTTCTTAAATCTTAAATAAAAAATTTTTTTTTATTGTTTTCGTACTCTTTCTCTGAAGACGTCAGCAAAATCTGATCTGGAGGCGAGATCAGATGCCTCGTTCACGTAAAGTCCACTGTAAACTTCTATCGTCGCTGGCGTGCCACCATCCAAGCCCTCGGCTGCCTTCTTTTCTTCTGCACTCGAGTCCCTGCGTCTTCTCCTTACTTCATTGCACAATGGCGGCTGAAAAAAAGAGATAAATACCTTTCAGTGATACATTCGACCAAGTTGCAAAAGAAGTCGATTTATTCTCATCAATTTTAAAATAACGCCGCTCTTCTTGAGAATCTTTTCTTTTGATTGGATTCTTGAGTTTAATTTAAGAACAAAACAAAACAAAACAAAAAATTAATAAATAAAATGAATAAAATAAAAACGATTTCTAACCTAAAAAGCCTTTAAATTTTATTTATTATTTTTTTGTTTAGATCTATTCTTAAAAAAGATTTCTAACCTAAAAGGCCTTTAAATTTTATTTTATTTATTATTTTTTTGTCTAGATCTAGAATTCTTAAACAAGATTTCTAACCTAAAAGGCCTTTAAATTTTATTTTATTTTATTTATTAATTTCTTGTCTAGATCTAGAATTCTTAAACAAGATTTCTAACCTGAAAGGCCTTAAAATTTTATTTCAAGAATGTCTAGATCGAGTTTTTAGAAATTAAAAAAAAAAAAAATTATAGGCCAGCAAAATAGTAACAGAAATATAAAGAATTGCAAAATATTAGTTGAAAATTAAAATGATTATAAAATTTTGAAAATTTGACAAATATAATTACCGTATGTGAGCAACCGCCGCCATCTTTAACACAAAGTTGAACGTTACATTGATAATAGACGCTCGCTGTGTAAGGAAATTTGTGAGCTTGAAAATTGACTTTTGCCTCCGCCTTGTCTGCACTATATGTGAATTGTCCCATAATTTCACCATCAACGGGACATCTAAAATCATTTTTCATCAAAATTAATTTTAATTCATTTTAATCAAAATATCATTTTTAATTTAATCTGAATTATCTTGTTTCATAAATAATCATTAAAAAAAAAATAAATTGTTATTTATTCAAAGGAGAAAAAAATGTCAAGGTTTTAAAACGCATCTTCTATCGTAAAGAAAGATCTGGAAAATATATTCAAAGGGCACAAGCGTCTCTTCATCTGCAAAAAATTTACATCAGAAAAGACGTTTGCATCAGCAATGTTTCGACTGCTGGCAATTTTTCTCGTTTTTTTTCCATTTACATTGTAACCACCTTTTCTGCGTATAATTCTATAACTCATGATTCATGTGAAACAATTGTTTTCTCATATCTGGTGAAAGTTTTTCTGAAGGAAAAAATATTCTCTTTATTAATAAAAAAAAAAAAAAAAGAATCGAACTCCTTTTCATTACAAGCAATTATTTTTTACTAAATGGAAAGTATAATTTAGAAGAAAAAAAAATTAAGAAAAAATGTTAAATAACAAAAATTAAAAAAAAAAAATTTTCTTTGATTTTATTTTTTTTGTTCAATATAAACAATAAACAAAATATTGCTAATGGTAAATAAATTTAATAAATTTAATTGAACTTAAAAATGATGATTTAAAAAAATTTTTTAAATAATGTTTTAGTGAAAAAATAGGAAGGTAGGAAATAATAGATCGCTTTTTACCCTTGGTCATTAATGAGACGTTGTTCGCCCCATCCGAGACCGTCTCGAACTATACAGTCAGAAATTTTGAGACCAAACAAGTCCTGCTTATCAATGCTTATCACTAGTGTTAAAGGGTCACCAATTTTCACATTCTCTGCGACTCGATGTCTCGTTGGATCCCCGCTAAAAATCTTCATTGTGCAGCCCGGCATTGGCGTCATGGACTAGAATCATTAAAATTTACCATTATTTAATTTTTAACAATTATTCAATATTTTTTGCACCAAATGGATAGAAAACTAAATATTATTTATATTTATTTATTATTATTTTGGAGATAATGAAAAGGCCTAATTTATTATTATTATTATTATTATTATTATTATTATTATTATTATTGTTATTATTGTTGTTATTATTATTATTATTATTATTATTATTATTATTATTATTGTTATTGTTATTATTGTTGTTATTTTTATTATTATTATTATTGTTATTTTTATTATTATTATTAATATGTGTCGATCCACGGTAAAAGGTATCCAATGCGACAAAAAATTATAGGTTATGTTTACGAAAGTTTTTGCTTGAATTAATATTAATTTTTAATTATCTGAAGTAAAAAATTATTTTTATTAACTACTTTATATGATAAATAATTAATAAAAACTGTTTTTGACTTCAAGTAATTGAAAATGAATCTTAAATCAAGAAATAATAACTTTCCTAAACATAACCTATAATTTGTTGTCGCGTTAGGTACCTTTCACCGTGATGCGTCACACATATTATTCATTATTCGTATTAATTATTATTATTATTATTATTATTATTATTATTATTATTATTATTATTATTATTATTATTATTATTATTATTATTATTATTATTCGTATTTCTAAATAAATTAATAAATAATTTTTTAATAATAAAGAAAAAATAATAATTAAATTACCTGCTGTGGCAAAGATTGTAGCATGGCGGTTTGTGCTTGGTCGTTCGTAATGACTTTGTCTCGAGTCTGATAGCGACATCTCACGTGGAAACCTCTGCCCTGATTCGTGACAAGTTTTAGGTGTGGTTGCACCACTATCGTATTAAAATATTCGATTCCACCGTCGTCCTGCAACAATAATCCATTGTCAATATATTGGTGTTAAAAAATCAAAATAAAATAGAAAATTAATTTTTAAAAATTGAGAAAAATACAAATAACATTAATATTTCTGTGGTATTTAGAAAAAAATTAAATATTTTCTGTAAATAAAAAATAATTATTAATAATTAAATTACACATTACTCAATGATTTTTTTTAATTTTAGATTCACAATAAATCAGAGAAAAAGATTCTGAATTGCCTTTTTTAAAATTCGAATCTGTAACAAGGGGATTCCCCAGCAAAAGTAAACACTACCCTAAGGGAATACCCACTTGGCGGGGAAATTTAAAAACAGTTTTTGAAAAATTCATATTTTAATATTGAAATATTGATAAATTGGAGAAATTTTATATTTCATTGTTGAAAAACAAGAGAAATTTTTAAGCACTATTGTAATTATTAGTAAAATAATAATTTTAATTGAAACAATTTATTAATTATCACTCTGAAAAAGCAGAAGCATTTAATTTGTTTCGTACAGGAATTTTTTTTGTACAACAATTAAGTTATTTTCCTGTTTAGTAGATGAAATAGCAAAGTAAATAAATTAATACAATAAATAATAATATTAATAGTAATTAAATAAATGTGACAAATAAGTATAATAAACAAATAAATGTAATAAATAAATAAATGTAATAAATAAATATAATAAACAAATAAATGTAATAATAAATACAATAAACAAATAAATGTAATAAATAAATACAATAAATAAATAAATACAATAAATAAATGAATGTAATAAATAAGTAGATAGAAATGAATAAATAATAAATTTATAAATTCAAATTTCGCGCCGTATGGTAATCCCAAAAACACTTTTCGTCCCCCAAGTGGAATACCCTATTGGCGGGAAATTTAAAAGTCACATTTTCTTTCGCATCTAAATGCTTTAGAGCGTTATTAGAATTCCGATAAAATTTCTTCGGTTTAAACGATTACAATCCGGTTTTGCCTGTGATAATGTAACAGTTCCATGGAACTCGACTTATCTTCCCTGTTTTTTTTTTCCTATTTTTTTTTTTTGTTGCTAATAATTGTTGTAACGGATCATTTGCACCACAGTCTCCTGCGAGTTTGAGCGCAATTTTTATTTATTTATATATATTTTTTCCTATAATATTTTATTACTGCGTATATTGTATATGTGTATATATATCAAAGAAATATAAATATAGAAGGGAGTTGAAATAATGACAAGAAAGGGAGGAAAAACCGGAAGGCCCTTTTTTTATGGGAAAATAATGATAAACATTCCATACGGGGGTAAAATAATGACAACAATCAAGTGAACGTGCCTCTTTTGTGCGCGCGAATCCTCTTGCAACATTGTTGCAAGGTCGTGAGGTGTTATTTATTGTATCCGCATTGCTACGAAAAATAGCTTTATTATTTTATTCTTTATATACCATGTCATTTCCGACAATTTACTGCATTAAACTGATTCCCAATAATTTTCCCCCCAATAATTGCCCTCCTACTAATAATAATATATATTACACTGAATGTACATAATTAGATAATTTATTAAATTACAGCAAAAAGGCAAAGTTTACCAACTCGTTTTCATATTTTTGCAAAATAATAATTATTAGCAGAATATTTTTTCTGAAAAAAAAAAAAATGTTTTTCGAAATTAAAATTCTTGTGCGAAAAATAGAAAGAATTATTTCTTGCTTAGTTATTGAAAGAAAAAAAATTTTCTGCTCTTTAAAAAGGTGTCTTTTTGAGTTCCCTTTATATAATGAGAATTTATTGGGAAACTGTCTTATGAAACATTGACCAAAGTTTCTTGTCTTCAGGACGAGGATCGTTATGTCTGCTGCAATTACAGGTTTATTGTTGCGGAACCACAGGAGGAAACGCTTTGATTGGTAATTTTGTTCATTAGAGTTGATCGTTATCTCATCGTTTTCTGCTAAATACAATATTTTGGCGATAGAAAATTTCTACTCTCCTCACCAAATATGAATCATTTTTGCTAAAAACGTATTATTTAGTCATTTATAATTTATTCAATGAATAATATTCTTCTCTTTTAACCAAACAGGGAAAAAAATTTAAATTTACCGCCAAATTCGATGTGTACTTCGAAACAAGGGGATTCCCAAAAAAATTCAAAACAATAATTTTCCTTTGGTAAGAAAAATCGTCAAGTGAAAGGAAAATATTAGGAAAAATGTGATAAATGTTCAATACGTGACAGTTTTTAGATAGAAAAGAAATAAGAACTTGAAAAAATTTTTAAATTTACCGCCAAATTCGTTTTGAACATCGAAACAGAGGGGATTCCCAAAAAGGCGGTAAATTCAAATCTATAATTTTCCTTTGGTAAGAAAAATCGTCAAGTGAGAAGAAAATATTAGAAAAAATGTGATAAATATTAAATAAACGAGTTTGGATAGAAAGGAAATAATAAAAGAGGAAGACAATTTTAACGAAGAGGACGAAATCTTCGTGTCAATGACTTATTGTCGCGCCTCTCTCACGCTGTGTCGTGTGTTCTCTTTTGTTGCATTGTCGATTCCATTCTAGGGACAGGAGAAAATCGCAATGGAGAAGGAGACCAGTGTTGCTTTTTATTGTCAGAGTGCAAGGACAAACATGAAAGTCCCTTGTGTCGACAAAACGTACTCTTTGAAGTGTTATAACAATTACCGTGGCGAGCAAACGAATTAAAGGACAACATCTGAGGGGGCGCCTTCTTTAAAGTTCCAAGCAATTTTGCCGTCTGATTAGATTTTGCTGATTCACCTTCCCCACGAAAAAAAACCCACTAATTGACAATTTTCCAAAATTGTCTTTCAATCTTAGAAATAAAAAATGTTTTTGAAATAAAAAATAGAATAAATAAAATAGAAAATAAAATAGAAATAAAAAATGTTTTTGAAAAATTACTTCAATTCTGTCAATTCCATATATAAATTAAAACTTCAATAAAAATAAAAATGATCTAATGTAAAATAAATTGCTCACCTAACATCGTAGTTGACGGAAAATATTTTTCCTTTTCAAAAACAGGGACTTCCCCCATATGTAAAGTACGTTGACATTTAGGGTAAAGCGTGAAACGGAGCTTTAAGAAAATGCGCGAAATTCAAATTTAGAAAATTGAATTTTAAACTATTTTTCGACTAAATTTATCTTTTTTTAATAAATAATAGCTTACTTACATAAAAAATTTAACTGGTAATTACTAGTTAATGTTTTTTTACAAATAAATAATTTTGAACTTGTTTTTTCTTGAGGAGAAAAATTTTTTCTTTAATGGTTGCGTGAGTTTGTTGAAGATTTTCCATTACGATCAACTATTAATAAAAGAAGAAGAAGAAGAAGAAGAAAGATTTAAATAAAAATGATTTGATATACGAAAAAGGAAAAATTGAATCTACTTCGGAGATACATAGTATAAATGTTGGTGAACGTTATTATTATAATTATTACGTCTTAACGGATCCGAGAAAGGATGAGATGCACATAAATTGTGATGAAGGAGAATTAATGGGGAGGAAAGCCCAAATAAAAGCTGTTTTTCTCAGTTTCTTAAAGGTGGGTGTGAAATATAAAGTCAGCGATCCGATGTGCCTCAGGCCGATGCACTGAAGATTGCGGGTATCCTTGCTGAGGTCGGACGGCACTCGTTGAAGGTCGTTGCCTGCTCCATATACCCGGTGTCTTAACAAGAAAATTCCTTCGCTTTTACTCATTTTTAAATCGCGTTATTTTTTAATCAAAACCCCCGTTAAAAATTATTATTACAATTATTATTATTATTTATAACATTTATTATTATTATTATTATTATTTTTTACAATTATTATTATTTCAACTTTCATTATAATAATTTTTAATACTTTTGTTACAATATTTACATTATAATAATAATAATTATTATTTATTTTATTTTTTTGTAATTTGTATTATTATTATTATTATTATTATTATTAATCTATTTACGTATTTATTTATTTATTAATCAAATCGACAAATTTGGAATTTAAACTTCCCGCGAAAAAATCATAAACGTATCAAACAGGGACTTCCCCCATATGTAAAGTACATTTACGTTTAGGGCAAAGTGTGAAACGGAGCTTTAAGAAAATGCGCGAAATTCAAATTTAGAAAATTGAATTTTAAACTATTTTAGACTAAATTTACGTATTTTTTTAAAATAAATAATAACTTTCTTAATTTACAGTTGAATTTAAAAAATAATGAATAATTTTCGAATTATTAAACTTGTTTTGCGAGAAAAGAAAATAATTATATTTAGAAATGATGAGCAACAAATATTGTTCTATAGGTCAAACGGCCGCAGTTTAATAACGAGTCACGCAAAATCATAAACTTTGATGGCTTTCGCAAATCTCCAAGCCAGACGTCATTAACGAATGGATACTTTTTCTTTTAACGATTCGATTTCATTGGACTGGTTGCTTAGTTAAAATTCATTTCACTCAAAAATCGATAATAAATTTTCCTTAAATGGAAGATGCGAAATACCAACATGCAATCCAAAGTGAAATAACAAATAAATAAATTATTATATTCTTCATATCAAAAATGATGATGTAAAATCTCATTTGCGGTAAATTTATTTCTTTTTTGAGAAAAAAAAAAATTTTTTTTCACCTCTGTTTAAATAAATCGCTGAAATGAAATAATTCTGAAATAGAAAATATTCATTCGGTTAAGCAATTTTTATAATTAAAAGAGGAAAATTTTTTTCTAATTAAGAGAAAATGAAATTGATGAGAAAAGATTCTTAAGATTTTGCAATCAATGATAGTAAAAAATTAATTTTACGTAAGTTATTGAAAAAAATGGAAATATTTCGAATTTATGAGTTATAAATGAAAAGAAGCAAAAATCGGAAGGTCGTTATCAACAAGAAAAAATCTTGTACACATTGTTTCACTGAGATCATCCTACGAGTACCAATTAAATCAATACCATGTTATATAATCAACAGGTAGAATCGTTTCTTGATCAAAGAGATCTCATCGATCGAAGCTCCACCCTTCAATCGAAAATTGCTGACCAGCATATTGAAAGTCTGCTCTTGAAATTGAAATCAATTCTGGCTTTCTAGCCCAAGGGCGATCATTCAATTGCCATTGTTGTACTCCATAATTATTTTAAATACTGTTCTTTTCAATATATTTATAAAACTTAAAAACACTTTCACAAAATATCTTTCTATTATTTTTCAATTATTTTCTATTATTTTCTATTTTTTTCAATTGTTTTAAAATTCTATACGCAATTTTATATGGAAAATTTTATATGAAAATAAAATAGAAATTTCCTGGGAATCCCAATTGGCGGGAAATTTAAAAAACAATCTTGATTTTTAATTTAAGGAGCAGTAGAATTTTTCATATATTTATTTGTTTAATTAAAAAGTAAATTTAATAAAAATTAGTGAAAGTAAATTTTTTGTTAGGGTTATGATTTTCCCAAAAGTGAAATAAATCAATCAGAGGGAAATTATTTACTGAATTTATTTCATTTAGTTCAACTTTAAATTGAAAAAGCATTTTTTTTTAAATTTATTCTCTAGTTACGGACTGAACTTCTCATGAAAAAATTGTTCATGTTAGATTTTGTTTCGAAGGGAAATAAATTATTCACTGCTGCAAATATTCTGAAATAAAAGTTTATTTCTTGCAAATAAATATATACGTAAAATTTGAAAATACTTTTTCAGTAATGACTGAATTTAAAGGGAATTAAAAATATGGGACTCCCCTGAAGCGAGAAATTCAAAATTCAGAATTTATTTCTGCTTACAAAAATAAAAAATGTCTATATGAAAGTTTATTTATTGCAAATTATACGTGTTTGAAAATAATTTTTCAGCAATGACTGAATTTAAAGGGAATTAAAAATATGGGACTCCCCTGAAGCGGGAAATTCAAAATTCAAAATTTATTTCTGCTTACAAAAAGTCTAAATAAAAGTACAATATGAAAGTTTATTTATTGCAAATAAATATACCTGAAATTTAAAAATATTTTTTCAGTAATGACAGAATTTAAAGGGAAATAAAAATACGGGACTCCCCTGAAGCGGGAAATTTAAAATTCAAAATTTATTTCTTCTTAAAAAATAAAAAATGTCTATATGAAAGTTTATTTAATGCAAATTATACGTGTTTGAAAATAATTTTTCAGCAATGACTTGAATTTAAAGGGAAATAAGAATTACAAAAAAAAAAAATGCAACATTAGGTAGTAAAATTTTAATAGAACCTTTTTTGTAATTCTTTGATATTTTATTTGACACTGTAATGCGAGGATAACGTCTCGTGAGTTGCTAATAAACGTCCCTTTAACATCCCGAAGATGAAGGTATAAAGAGAGCCTGTAAAAGCGTTTTTCTTCCCAGTAAACTATGAAAATATGACTTTTATCCCTTTAGAAGTACCGAATTAAGGAACGTGTGAGGTGCTTTTGTTTTATTTTATACGCTTTTGCGTATGGCTTGTGTCAAGAATCGTTTTCTATGAGATGCCCCAACGTGCATTGTAGACGCGCTACGGTATAGACATGGCGCCCTCAGGGCAATTCCCTTGTCTCAACTTCCTCGAGGATTTATCGAGCAGAGAATAACATTTTAAAACCGCGCGAATCTTGAATCTCAGCACGAAAAGATATACCACTCAGGGAGCTGAGTCACGAGAACCGTGTTAAAGCAAAATTATTCAGTACAAATTATAATCCTCCCCCCCCCCAAAAAAAAAAAAACATTGATCTTTACTTCATGTTTACTTTTTCTAACACTAACATTACCGTTGGAAATTGCCTGCGACAATTCTGAATCATTTTTCCAAATTATTTTCAAATCATGTTAAATTAAAAAAAAATAGAGACAAAATAATACAAAATGAATAAAAAAAGACTTGCTCAACACAGAAATGATAAAAAAAAGCAGTGCAATAATGCGTGATTTATTGACTTAGACAAGGGTCAGTTATATACCAAAGGGGGGAGGGAAAAAAACCCCCACCAGGGGGGGGGGGGGGGGGTTAGTAACTGACACGAATGCCGCAAATGCCTTGCGGTTTAAAGGGACTAGACGCGCATCTTCAGAACGGATGGAATCTCGTTTCTCGTTGCTCCTGTTTCTCTCATCTGCCCGACAGAATCTTAAATAAAAGACGATATCGCGCATAATTTCTCTGCCTCTTGAGAATCTAGAGCTCATATTTTTTTTTTTTCACTATAAATTCCAACTGCTCGATGCTTTATTATGCCGGCGGCTTCAATCTACAATATGACTAATTTCAACGACTCGAAGAAATCTCAGAAGAAGTACTTATATATCACTCGAAACTTAAATAACGATTTTATATATTGCTGATCGCTTTTAAGAATTTTAATGTCACAGAAAGTGATAAATTAATTTCCAGGTTGATTCGTAGCAAGAAAATATAATTTTTAACATTTCTCTCTCATCTAAATGGTAAATTACAATTTTTTTGCTTCGGTTTTTTATTTTTTGAAAAAAGTAACATGTAACAAATATTAAAAATTAAATTGAAAATTAAATGTTATTTAATTTTATTTAAATAGAAAATTATTTTTTGAATTTTAAATTTGCCGCCAAATGGGAATCTCAGAAATAGTCAACTGTTTGTAAAAGTTTGATAATATTTATTATATATTTCTGTGTCATTTATTTAAATAATATATTTATTTTGTATAGAAACGAAGGTTCCAAGTGATAGAATTTTTAAAAATTAATTAGCAAAAAAATACAATTTTAAACATTTCTCTCTCATCCAAATGGTAAAGTACAATTTTTTTGCTTAGCTTTTTAATAAAAAGTAACATGTAACAAATATTAAAAATTAAATTAAAAATTGAATTTTATTTAATTTTATTTAAATAGAAAATGATTTTTTGAATTTTAAATTTGCCGCCAAATGGGAATCCCATAAATAATCAACTGTTTGTAAACGTTTGTTATTATTTATTATATATTTCTGTGTCATTTATTTACATAATATATTTATTTCGTAATGAAAGAAATGTTCCGAATTTTTAAAAATTAATTACATACAATTAACTGAATTTGGTATTTTTGAATATGGCGCCAAATGAAAATAACAGAATTAATGGCATTTTTGCAATATTAATTACGATCAGTAATTTATTTCGTTTATTAAAAGAAATTGTAGCATATTTTGTTATGTTTCTAAATAAATTCTAAATTTTCGGGTTTAATTAAAGAACTTTTTCGAATTTGGCGCCTAATAAGAATCACGAAAATAATTTTATTTAAAAAACATTTTTTAAGCAGAAATAAATTTTGAAATTTGAATTTCCCGCTTCAGGGGAGTCCCATATTTTTATTTCCCTTTAAATTCAGTCATTACCGAAAAAGTATTTTCAAATTTAACGTAAATATTTATTTGCAAGAAATAAACTTTCATATAAACATTTTTTACACAGAAATAAATTTTGAAATTTGAATTTCCCGCTTCAGGGGAGTCCCATATTTTTATTTCCCTTTAAATTCAGTCATTACCGAAAAAGTATTTTCAAATTTTACGTATATATTTATTTGCAATAAATAAACTTTCATATAGACATTTTTTATTTTTGTAAGCAGAAATAAATTCTGAATTTTGAATTTCTCGCTTCAGGGGAGTCCCATATTTTTATTTCCCTTTAAATTCAGTCATTACAGAAAAAGTATTTTCAAATTTTACGTATATATTTATTTGCAAGAAATAAACTTTTATTTAAAGAATATTTGCAGCAGTGAATAATTTATTTCCCTTCGAAACAAAATCTAACATGAACAATTTTTTCATGAGAAGTTCAGTCCGTAACTAGAGAATAAATTTAAAAAAAAATGCTTTTTCAATTTAAAGTTGAACTAAATGAAATAAATTCAGTAAATAATTTCCCTCTGATTGATTTATTTCACTTTTGGGAAAATCATAACCCTAACAAAAAATTTACTTTCACTAATTTTTATTAAATTTACTTTTTAATTAAACAAATAAATATATGAAAAATTCTACTGCTCCTTAAATTAAAAATCAAGATTGTTTTTTAAATTT
>JUFY01026202.1:0-13077 GCA_001855655.1 Leptopilina clavipes | reverse complement strand
ATAGATTACTTAAAATTACAAAAAATAAAATTTGATTTTGGAGAAGAAATAAATGAATTTCGTTCATTTGAACGTTCGAAACTTTAGGAACATTTTTTTTTTAAGAAAATTTTTTTTTCGTTTATTTGAACGTTTATAACTTTTGTATCATTGAAACTTGCAGAAATTCATACTCATATGGGTAACAATATATGATACCAATATGAGCTTAATAGATGCGGGGGCAACTTTTGCATACTTATCCCGCTATGCCCTTTTTTAGATTGATTTTTTCATTTAAAATAAAAGCTGCAAAATCAAGGTCAATATTTTTGTCCTAATGGTCGTTAATGTGTTAAGTCGCTTGCATCGAATCAGAAATTTGATCTAAATAGAACTATTTTTATAAATTAGCAAGTTTGAAATGCTAAAAAAAAATATTTTTTTACTTGCATAAGTAGATTAATTATTTGCACCTTTTACAACCTTCTTCTTCCTAGGTGTTAAAATTTTCCTACGTGATCTGTCGGGTAGTAAAATCATGTTGTCAACTTCTTGAACGTAGCGATTTACTAAAGTATGTTGAGTCCAAATAGCGACTGCCAAGTACTTCACAAACTTTGAATCGTCAGTTTGGACTTTAATAACATCCCACGCGTCCTTTTTAATAAATTGTCCCTTTCCTAAATGAACTTTTTTAATAGTTTTTCCATTTCTATTAGTCGTCGAAATTACGGCATACTTTTGATAACAACTTTCATCCTCTGAAGAATCTTTATCTACAAGATAAAAATATTCAAGAATTTTGGAAAAGATTTTTTCTTAAATATAGTAAATTATATTAAAAAATTAAACATAAATTTAAAAATAAAATTTTATAAATTATAATGTAGTCTGTAATGAATTTTTAAAAAATCGGACCTTTACGAGTTGTACTCGTACTAAAACCGAGGGTTAAGTAAACCAATATTAACTTTATTTTCTTTTTACAAACATAAATACAAAATAAATATAACTGCATTGGATTTGAAGCAATATCTACAGGGAAAAAATTTTTTAAATTACTCCTCACCATTTTGCTTATACTATTGATCTACACGTGAAAATTTTTTTTGTGCAAAATTAAAGCTCTCTAGGATAAGGATTATAGAAGTTGAAGGGGGGAAGGGGAGAGGCAGGGTCATTTTTTGGAATTTTTTCGAAAAACTTACAAATTTTAATAGATATAATTCCGATAATAAAGTTTATCCAATTATGAAGACATGATTAGTAAATTTAAACGTACCAGAATCGATTAACATTTTCGGATTGAGTCTTAAGTTTTTACGATTCGAAACCTTCCCTTTGAAATTAGAATTTCTTTCCCTCTTTGTCTTTTTTACTGGAATCTCGTCCACTGTAGAATCTAGAATTAAGTAATTATTAATAAATAACCGAATTCTAATAAAGCCATATTAAAGTATAGTAAAAAAAATATACCAGAATCAGAATGATGTTCTTGTGGGTTCTTCTGAAAAGGTTGAGCGACAGCCTTGTTCGTTTTACCTTGTCCATCAATTGATTCGCCGCTTCCTACATTATTAATAAAATTAATGAACCGAACTTAAAAAATTTAATAATAATAACAATAATAATAATAATAATAATAATAATAATAATAATAATAAATAATGGTGTAAATCATTTCAAGTAGTTATAGGGTCATTTCATTATATTTCACCTAAAGTCGTTGAGGCCTATATTTAGAAAAATCTTATAATTCGTAATAATGATTTTGAATATGGGGCCATTCAAGCATTACGTCAGCATGTTTGGGGGAGGGGGGGTCTCTGATTTGCTTTCGATAATGTTAAATGTGGTGAAGGGGGTAATGTATCAGTGCTGACAGGGGGGGGTCAAAACTCCCTGAAAATATGCTGACATAATACTTGAATGGCCCCTATCCGTACAATTCATTTTTGGCAATTATTTTATGAAATTTTCTTTATTTACTATCAAATTTAGTTTTTAAATTGACTTGCGTGGAAAAAAGGTTAGTTTAACAACTGTGAAATTTTAGTAAAATAGCACAGAAATAATTTAAATAGTACAAATTTTTTCATTGACCTTCCCTACTGCGGAAATCCACTGATACTCCTTGGCTACAGCTCCTTGCCTGTGGGTATGCAGAAGATTTTCAGTAAGTCTGTATCGGCAGAGTTTGTTCAAAATAGTCTAACTTACTAATATTAATCGATTATTGTGCAAAAAAAGGAAAAATGTTAGGAGAAAATAATTTTCAAACTTACCTGTAAAATGTCAAAATTTATCACATCTTAAATACATTTTTCTAGGAAGTATTAATAATTACTACACAATATTAAGTACTTTCAATGGAGGGTAAATGTACTAATTCTCGAGGGTTTAGACAACATCTGACTTTGATAATTTTTTTCTCAGCAGTAAATGTACATCAAAAATTGATTTTAGTATATTTCGACGAAGAATTTAATCATGTTTAATATTATTATTTATTTTTATCAAATGAATGAAAGTGTTAGTAAAAATTGAATTCAAATGTCAATTGAGCAAAAACACCATTTGTCGATGGTCTTGTACCAATTTCTCGAGGGTGTCATATTTATCATTTAATTATTTAAGAAATAATAAAATAAATAACATATTGTACATTTTTCTATAAATATTACGGATTTAAAAAATATTATTTTAAAATTATTTTAAAAATCTTACATTTCAAATGCAAAATTTACTAATTTCATTTAAAAAATAACCTACCTATAAAAGTTTTGAAATTTGCATTGCATCTCTGTTAGACGTTTAATAAACAAACACTTTACCTATTTTATATTTAATTTTTCATTCATTTGAACCATTGACAAATGGTACGCAGCTAAATAAATGACTGCACCAATTCTCGAGTTAGTACCTCGAAAAATGGAGCAGATATAAAATATGGAACCAGTTACCGATGATTTGTTTTTAATCAATATAAAATATTTATTTTAATAAATATATTTATATACAAATTTAATTTAGATCTTCCACAATATTACAGTAATAAATTCGTGCAGAAAAGTAATTAAAATAGCAGTTAATTTATATTTATAAAATTCTGTTTTAATCAACCTGAAGTATTAAGAAAATGGTGAATCGAGTAATTTTGACAGCAGTTGAAAGAGTTCGACTTTGTCGTAGTGACTCGATAAGTGTGATATCGAGAATCATCGGGGATTTTCGGGGAAAATGATTCCTTGGTCAATGGGAAGGGGGTTTTCTTTGCCTCGCTAATAATTTTGACATTCCCGGTTTCCTCGGTATTATCGCTCGAGAAATTGTATTGGTATCACGTCATTCTCTGTTCATCGCCGATGGTCCAGAGGTAAATCCTTAATTCCTCAAAGTTTAATTAAAAATCTTAAATAGTTAAATATTGTCATTTACGTTCCTTTTTTTTTTTTTATTGTGCTTATAGTTTGGCGTTTCTATTTATGTTTTTGGATAAAATGTAATTTTATTATAATCACAAACGTGATCGCGTCGTTGGAATTGTGGAAGCCGGATGGTTCAAAATTTTACTATAATCGTGACGACCCAAATTCACGATCCGGTGCACGGAATAGATTTTGGCAATGCACGACCAAACTGGAAATAAAATTTGGCTTTAAAGGGTTCACCCAAGGAATCAACTGTCTTTCGCAGAAAATCCCCGACCACACAATATTTGCAGTTCAATTATTTGCAGAGCGATAAGTAGAAATAATCTTCTGTTGTTTTTTTTATGTTTTAATTTATTCATCATTTTTCGTTCAATTCTCAACTTTAATCATATTTTATCTGATTTGTATTTCTCATATAACTGTTTATGTATGAATGTGAGTGACTTGTGGCGTTGCTGAAATAAGTAATTGTATATGGACTAGAGTTCCAAAAACTAAAATTAAATCCTGATTTTATTATTGTATAATATTTTAATCGTGTTGAGAATATATTATAATATTTAATTTTTGTGTTTTGATTTTTGTAATATTGTCTTTCCATAATTAATTTTACGGGAAATTTACTCACTATTTCGATCGATTTAATGAAATTTTATATTTATTTATAACAAATATTGAAAAGAATAATTTGAGAGAATTTTGAATTATACAAATAGTAAAATATTTGTTACAGTGAATTAATTTTTATTAAATAATTATTTTAGCACCATTAATGTGAAATTTTATTATGTGAGTATGCAGTTGAAAATACAAAGATTATTTAGAAATTAATTTTATTTTCAAATATTCTATAATATACTATTTATCTGAAAAAGAAAATTAAGACCCTCGACAATTGGTGCACCCTCGGTAACTGGTACACTTACCCTACTTTCATATAAAATTGTAAAATTCAAGGTAAAATTTCTCATATTTCTAGATTATAAAATTAAAAATCAGCATATCGTATTAAAGTACATTGAAAGTACTTAATATTATGTAGCAATAAATTTTTTAATATTTATAAACTCCCTAGAAAAATGTATTTAATATATGATAAATTTTTACATTTTACAGGTAAGTTTGAAAATAATTTCCACCTGGCATTTTGGCCTTTTTTACACAATAATCTATTAATATTAGTAAGTTAGACTATTTTGAACAAACTCTGCCGATACAGACTGACTGAAAATCTACTGCATATACCCCTTGGTTTACTCACTCAGGCAAGGAGCTGTAACCAAGGAGTATCCAGTGAATTTCCGCAGTAGGAAAGGTCAATGAAAAAATTTGTAATATTTAAATTATTTCTGTGCTATTTTATTAAAATTTCACAGTTGTTAAACTAACCATTTTCCGCGCATCTCAACTTAAAAAATAAATGAATTAAACTAAATTAATCTAATTTTTTCTTTTTTCTCTAGCCAAAGACCTGATAATAGTGCAAAGTTATTTTTATCGATAGGATTTCTTGTAAAATACAAAATCGATTGAACAGGAATGTTGTAAGCAAGTCTAAAATATAATGAGATTGGGCGGTGATATTCGAAAGTGTTATTATTTTGTTAACAGCATGTGATTGGTACGAGACTTGTAGTTTTTTTTTGTCGGCCACTATTCTCCGCGAATATTGAATGGATTGATCTGAAATTGTTTTGAAAAGTTTTAAAATATGATAGGGAAGGAAGCCTGGTACTTTAAAAGTTGATATTGGTTGAAATAATTATTAAAATTCATAAAATGTTAGAAAAATTTGTCACTCCTAACCTTAAATTTTGTATTGGTTTGTGAATATTTTTTAATTATTATTTCAACAAGTGTCAACTTTGTTGCACCAGACTGCCCATCCTTATCGTGTTTGAAAATTTTTCCAAAAAATTTCAGATCAATCCATTCAATATTCTCAGAGAATAGTGTCCGACAAAAAGTCACGTGACCTATCGATCATATGCTGTTAAGGCAAGCCTAATTATTCAACCAAATAAGAGACTAAAAAAAAGTAAAAAAAATATCAGGGTAAGTGTGTCAATTGCTGCGAGTGCTTCAATTATTGTAAGTTTTAAGAAATAATTATTATTTACTAATCAAGTTGGTATAACTGTTTTAAAATGATTGGATAAATTATTTTAGACCTTCCTTATAATGCAATTGCATATTAAGATGCTCGTTGAAACAATTTTTAATTTAATTATTTAAGAACAAATTTTACCTACCGCAGTAATTGAAACATTTCTTAGTTTTTCATTTGCTTTAATCACTATGCAAGCATTCTAACCTCTAAATACACGTTATTTTGGACATAGTAATTGACACGCAGAAACTGATTCAAACGCGCAGTAATAGAAAATGTGAATACCACTTTTAATAAGCTTAAATTTGTTTAAATAATATATTTTTAGAGTGTTTTATTGTTTGTAAAAATATCTAAATAACATAAACTATCATTTAAGAAGTTATACGTTTACTTTATTGAATATAAATGTCGTATTTTCATTTCAAATCTAAGTGACTGGAACCGCGCAGTAATTGACACACCCTACTACAAATAGTTTTATAAACATTTAAACCAACATGTACAAAAAATTCTTAAATTCTTTGATAATCTGACTCATATATCCGTTTGTAGAATACAAAATGATGTCAAACTATTTGATAGGTATCTAGGAACAGTACTGAACAAAATAAAAAATACTATATTACCAAACTTATTATTTTTTCGATGGATGATTTTTCCAAAAATTCCTTTACCCAGTGGAAATTTTTTCCAAAGAATAATGGAGGGATTCTATTTTAAACCTTTTCACCTACTTTTTTCAAGTGAATTTTATATTTAATTTATTCCATAAACATAAATTTATTTATATTATGTTATACATAATTTCAAAAGAGAATTTAGTATACTTTCAATTGCAGTTTTTACTGTTTCTAAAATTATTCTCGATTTCGTAAAGAAATTTCTCTATATCTCAAAACATCTTCCTTAAAATTTCTTGAAACTGTGAAAAAATTAACATCTCTAATTTCTAGGTTTCAGTTCCATTTTTAATCATATTTTTTTAGACATGAGGGAAAATTCCTAAAGTGAATGAGTATAAAAGAAACAGTTTTTGGATCGGTATGAAATTTTTACAAAATTTAGTACTATAGGAAAGTACTTCACCCACTACGCAGGAGAACCGTAGGTATAGGACGAAGTCGAGTTATCCACAGAGTTGGAGCGTCACCCTCGAAGGCTAAAGTCTTCCGACATTTCCGAGGGCAAATCAAGGGCTCCAAACTAAAGGTTATATGGGTTTTAGTGGGTCAAGGCTGGTAGTAGGTCGCCAGCTATGAAAGTCCAAATTCAATTTATTTTTTATTCTTTTAAACCAACCCCACATAACCTTGGATTGCGGAAACCAATGTATCTGTAAGCAGATTTCCCAAAAGTCCCTAGAAAAAAAAAAGTACTTCACCCACGAAGTATTATTGAATTTTATCAAAAACTATGGAGGGGGAAGAGGTTAAAGTTTTTATTCAAGAGACGACAATGAATTTTTTGAATAATAGTAGCTATTATATTATACTAAAATAAAAATAATTTTTATTATATATGTTTTCGAAAGATTTTTTCTTGCTATTTCGAATGGTGTAAACAAATTTCAAAAAATTAAAAATTTGACCCTGTTTTTTGACAATTAAAAATATTTTTAACTTTTTCTCGAAATTGAATTTAAATCATTTAAAAAAAGTTTTCTTAAAAAAGCTTAAAATATGTACTTTAAGTAAAAGAACATTTGGGAATGTCTTTTTTTTTGTTTTCGAGATATAAATAAAAATCGCTGCCAAGTTACTGATGGTTTTCTTTGGATTATATATATTGCTTCCTCATAGATATATATATACTTTCTTTGTGGTCATTCCATGAACACTTTGCTTCCTCATAGAAAAACATTTATTTAAATTTATTTTTCAAAAAATCATGATTTTCATAATTTTTAATATTTGAAAAGTCAATAGATCCTTCTTATTTTGAAAATTTTGAAAATTATAAACTGATTATGATAATTTCTAAATTACACAAAGATTTTTAAAGAAATATTTTAAGAAAAACTATGGTTTTTAACATTTTTAATTTTTAAACATTAATAACTCCTTTATATTTTATAGTAAAAAGTTCGCAAATAGGTCAATCGATGCGTTTTTTAATATTCTATAAGATAATATTGTTAATAACTCTGGATAGAAGAACCCTAGAACATTCGTTGATCAAAAGGTCAAAAAAGCGCGTTCAAAAACTACAAAATCAAATAAAAATATCTATAGGTGTTATAATACATTTTTTTAAGTTATGGCCAAAAAACGTTTTATGACAATTTTAAAACGTAAAAACAGTTAGTTAAACTTAGTTAATCTTGCTGAAAATACTTTTATTTTATGTCCCCCAATGAGATCTTTCAAATAAAAAAAATTTAAGTCTGTAGCGTTTTTTGTTTCTGTGATATTGAGGCAAATGTAATGTTAGTTTACACACACACACACACACACATCCACACGTACGGACATTTTTTCAAGCACCATTTTTTAAGTCCTAGGGCGTTATCCCGAAATTTTTTTTTTACAATGTTAAGCACAAATAAACGAATTTTATGCAAAAAACAGTTATGTAATATGATCAATAGAAAAAAATATCATCGAGATATGTCCAAAAATTGCACTCGAACATTTTTGCTAATACAATACTTCCTCTAATTTATTTACACTTGTTTATGACCATATTGGGTTATTACAAGCGGGGATTCGCAGTGATAAAAACATACAAAAAGATTTATATTACAAAAAAAAAAAAAACAAACAAACAGATATTAAAAATAATTTAAACAGCAGTTAAGTCGGCACACGTTCGCCTAAGACCTGAGACAGTAATTTTACAAAAGTATTGACAGTCTTTATGTTAGACGACGATAAGACACTCAACCAAGCATCCATTTGATCCGAGGCACACGAAACCTGGGGGAAATACCTGTCGCACAAATGTGCACACGCAGGACATCGCATCAATATATGAAAAAGACTTTCTTCCTCCCAGCCCAGCACGAGCAATCAGTCTCGTGCTGAAAAACATAGAAAAAGAAGTGAAATTTACTCTGCTTACGTATTTATTTAAAAGTCTGATTTGTGCAAAAACTCTTTTAAAAACCAACGGTAATCGAGAGAGCAGGTAAGACTGAGTTCCCTTTTGCAGGGTTAGATTTGGATAAATTAACAAGCTCTTAGACTCGGCCAAACACTTTCTGTCTAGAGCCACCATAAAGTCCCTGTGATTCTCCAGAATACGGTCCCCCAGAAGCGATACAGAATCCAGGTCAAGGGCCCGCCACTGATCGATAGCACCCCGTGGTTCAAAAAAAACCCTTAATTGAACAAACCAATTGAACTGATACCCAGGAGACGCCACCGCAAGAGCCTTCAGTCTCTCAAAACACTGCCTGGGGTACCTTGAATTTTCCATTGTTGAAATTTTTAAAATCCAGGACAATGTGTGTTTTAAGACTTTGTACTCAAGTTGTAGCGATCCCGCCTCCAGTCTCACAGCCCAATTTGGCGTGTTCAAGGGTAAAAACAGAAGTTTCTTTAAAAAGGTCAATTGGACTTTCTCGATCGACTCTAAGTGGCCAGCGCCCCAAACCTGGATGCCGTAGAACAACGTGCTCACTGCCAGACTGTCAAAGAGTCTGGTGTAAGACCTCCAGGAAACTTCCCCCAAAGAACGAGCAATTCTCAGGACGCTTCCGACAGCAGTGCTGGCCGAGCCAACAGCCTCAGAGGCAGCTGGGAAAAAGGAGCCCGAGTTAGTAAAAGGAATTCCCAAATAAACATACTTCTTAACGACGTCTATACTTTCTTCACCAAATTTGAAAGCTTTAAATCTCTTGGCTTTAGAGTTACCTGATCTTGTAAAAATTACAATTTTGGTTTTTTTAACGTTGACTGTTAGTTCATTTAAGTCACAATATTCTTTTAGCGCATCTAGTTTTCTCGAGAGTTCTACAGGGGTGTCGGAAAGAAACACAAGGTCATCCGCATATCCCAAGACTATAACTTCATTAGTACTATCTATTGCAAGGCCTCTGCATCCCTTTTTTATAAAAAAATTTTCCATGTCAGCTATGACTAATAAAAACAAATATGGGCTGAGGACCTCCCCCTGTAAAACTCCCTTTGTAACCTTCACATACTCAGTTTCGCCGAGAGGGGTTCTAATACAGGCAGAGGCAGATAAATAAAAACTCCTTAATATGTTAATAGTTTTTGTACTCAGTTCAAGCCCCTGCAACTTTTTCCACAATAGCTGATGCGAAACAGATGGAAAGGCTCCCTTGAAGTCGACGAAGATGGCGTAAACCGCGGCGCCGGGGTTTCTCAGGTGAATCTGAATTAACGAATTTAAAGTAAAAAGGTGGTCAAGACAACTTCTTCCCCTTCGAAATCCGGCTTGCGATTCCGGAATTAGGTTAAGTTCAGTGGCCCACGTTATTAACCGATCACAAATAATCTGCGAAAATATTTTGGCTAAACAATTAATTAAAGTAATCGGTCTAAAATTTTCGGGATCGTCTACATCTCCCTTTTTAAAAAGCATGTGGGTGACTAAATTGCCCCACTCTTTTGGTACTGCTTCTGTAGTTAAAATTGAGTTAAAAAGATGTTGCATAAAGAAAATCCATTTTGGGGTAAATTTTTATAAAATTCGTATCCTATCCCGTCGACCCCGGGGGCCTTTCCATTTTTACAACGTGACAATGATTTTAAGATTTCGTCGGTAGTTATAGAACTGTCTAAAACAGGGTGTGTTATCCTAAAAGAGGGCAGGAAGGTCGAGTTAACAATTGATCTAGGGTAATTATCATGAAGATATTTTTGCCAGGTAGGCAAGTCGATGTTGGATTGGGTCGCCGGTGTCCTTCTTACTTTTTTTACTGCTTGCCAAAAAAAAGTAGAATTATTACAATTTTCTATTTGATTTAAAAACCCCTTTCGGTAATTTTTCTTTTTTAAAATTAATAAATCGCGAAGATTGCGCTTTTTTCTAAAAAATAATTTTTATAATTTTGGGAAAACCCGTTACTCTTTGCCGATTTCAGAGCCGTCGAGAGTTGTCGCTTTGCGATTTTACATTCCTGATCAAACCAGGGTTTTTTATTCTCGCCAGTTGGCTTCGTAGACATTCGAGTCATTCCCAGGTCTCGTGCGACACAGCACACGGCAGAAGTAATTGTACAATTCAAAGCATCGACATCCCTTCCCAAATCAGACACCTCTCCCCTCCAAGCCATTTTATTCGCGAAGAGTTCCGACCTCTCCTCATCAAACCGCATCCTCTCTCTTGCTTGGAATCCCACTGGAAAGTCTCTTTCCTTATTTCTGGAGATGGATAAGGACAGTATGACTGGGAGATGGTCAGAAAGAGTGGGGAGGTGATTAACACGGAGATCGTGGCACATTGGCAGACTATTGAGAGAGCACCAGACCAAATCTATTACACTACATCCCTGTGAGCCCACAAAAGTAAAATTCGCCGGAAAGTCTCCTTGGGAACGACCATTCAAAAGCAAAAAATCACAAGCCTCCATATTATCAACTAAAAGCCTGCCCCTAAAGTTTGAAACTGTGTCAGAAGATTTTCTAACACTATTAAAAACGGTGGAATCTAAAATTTGAGGAGTTAACTGATTAAGATCCCCCACCCTACCATTAAAATCCCCCCCTATAATAATTGGGAGGTCAGGATGCTGTTCTATTACACCATTAAGGACTCGCACAAATTCATCCAGACAAACATAAAAATCAATATTCGGAGAGAAATAAGTTAAACCTAGGATAAAAATATGAATACCATACTTAATTTTAATCAGGATATATGAGTCTGCAGTTGACAGAGTTTCCACACTATAAAAATCAACATTATAGGATATCAAAAGCCCTCCTTTCGCTCTACCAAAGTGATCATTCTTTAAAGCAGGCGCAACGATTGACACAAAATTCGGCGAACGTTGATACTTCAAATTCGCATTGGTTGACCAAGTTTCACTAATAGCCAAGATAGTGTTGTTTTCAATTTCTTCCTCGATGTCCGAAATGTTATTGAAGCCGTGTGCGTTCCAAAATACTATCTTGATTTGGCGTGGTGAGTTGGCTGACGAGTCAATGATAAAAGAGTCCTCTCCATTACAAATCCCCTCTTGCTGCTATTCATTTTCCGGTGATTCCAGCTCTCTTGAAAGTCTCTGCTCACTCGAATTTAGCGGCTCCTGAGTGCTCAAAATAGCGGGCTTCAGGAAATCGCTGAGTGTCTTATTTTTAAGAGAGGCATTTGTGTCCTTTTTTACTTTGGGTGGACGTCCTACCGGGTTACCGCTCTTCTTACGCTTTTGAGTTGCAGGAGTTAGGGGAGGTGATTTTGAGCATCCATTTTCCTCAGTTTCCAGGTTGGGTTGTTTTTTCAGCAAAACATCAATCTCATCTGAGGATACCTGGACCTTGTCGACAAAAATTTTTGTACCCCGCAGTGAAGCCTCGTATCCCGAATCCCTCAGACTATGAACCTTAATCAATAAACAGCGACGAATTTCGCGATCTTCACTAGAGCGATCGTTTGAAATTATGAAATTCAAATTTTTAAGTTCCTTGACCTTTGCGAAAACTTCTTTGACCCATCTGGTAGCGATGAACTTAATCATTATCGGACGGTTGCCTACGTTTTTGCCTAAGCGGAAAACGTCATCAAAAGCAACGTCAGGAATTTGGAGACCCACTCTGGTAAAAATATCAGTAACTGCATTCAAAAGGTTCCCGTTTATTTTCTCTGAGTCCTCCAATTTAAACAAGATTATATTTTTGGCGCGATTAAAATTTTCTGCAGCTGACAATCTTTTGTCTGTAGAAGTCACTCTGGCTTCAAGGTTGTACATTTGACAGCCTAAAGATTCTAGCGTATTTGTATTTGCTCGAATCTCATTACGCAGCTCATTGTTTGACTCTGTGAGTCTGTCTATCGATGTGAGTAAATTATTCCATCTCTGTTCTTCAGAGAGAGAGGTAGTAATATGTGTCATCTTTTGTTTACATATAAAGGATGACAAGACACTTGAAATCGTAAAAATAGTCAAATTTTGAATAAAACTTAGACGAACAATGAAAATCTTTCTCCCATTCAGACACTGTACTTTCCTTTTTCACTTTTGTTCCTTGAAAAAAAGAAGGCAAAAATTTATCACTCTTCGGAGGGTGAAAAACAATGTCACAGAACTCACAAAATAAAAAACAAGTTTGACACTTGTAAGGACGAACGATCATATAGAAAAGGGGAAAGTTCTAGATAAGAACTGCCCAAAAAGAAACTGACAGACAGTAAGAGAAAATTGCACGATAAATTTATCTAAAAACTGTAGAATAAATAATATCACTGCGAAAACTCCAATATACTGATAATTTACTGGCAAATTAAATAGTTTCCGATAGACAGGAGCTCACGAAACAACGACCTTACTCGACCAAAGCTCAAGCAAGACTCCACAATACTTCCTCTATGAGAAAGCAAATAAATAAATTAATAAAAATTATTAAAAAAAATAAAACATTT
>JUFY01026189.1:0-13960 GCA_001855655.1 Leptopilina clavipes | reverse complement strand
ATTGTAATTTTGAAAATTGGTGCAATGGAAAATTATTTTTGTAAAATATATTGTCTTTAGGTGTATATGAACCTCGTCTATGCGATGGCAATTCCGATACCGTCTTTTATAATCTCGGTGATATATTTGACGATCGCCTACTTCAAAATTTACAACGAAGATGAGGAGGCCCTTGTGGGTGGCGATGATGGCGAGGAGGGCATCGATGCCGATGGCAGTAATGCGACGCCACTTCCGCCAACAAGCGGCGCCCTAACACCAGGAAGTGAGGCATTTCGTGAAGATCTCGCGAGTTTTGGTCATCAATTAGAAGTTAAAATGGCTGACGAAATCAGCAGGGAAAGTCTCAATGGAATTCCAAATTCTTACTCGATACAGGGGTAAGAGAATTATTTTCTAATATATACTTTACAAGAAAAAATTGTACCTCTCGAAATTGTAACCTACTTTCGAAATACGGTAATTTTTAATTTACATTTTTTGAAAATTTTATTTCAATTTTGTAAATTTTGTCAATTTTTAAGCCTTCTTCTATGAATCGTGCATTAAAAAAAATTACGAACCCTGATTTTTTGAAATATTTTGTAAAATTTGGAGATTTATTTTCCAATAATTTTGAAATATTTTGTAAAATTTGGAGATTTATTTTCCAATAATTTTGATTTCAGTGGTAAAAGTCAGTTTCAGTCGGACAGAATTCGAATAATATTGACAACAGTCGTAAAAGTGAGTTGCAGTCAGACTTTACGATTCTTGTAAATTGTTTTTAGAATTTCGGTTTCAGTAGTGAAAATGTAAACAGGAATTTTCGAATTCTTTTAATTGTAGTGTCAGTAGTAAAAGACGGTATTAGACGGACAAAATTTTTCCGATTGTAATACAAAATAAGTAGTAACTGTCACTTTCCGTCAGACAAAAGATGGTTAATTCGTGAGGATTTTCTACAATTAGTACCTAAAGAAGAGTTTCAAGACGTATTTTTTTTTCTACTTGTAAATATTTTTTCAGTAGTGAAAGTCAATTTTAGTCAGACAGTGATCCATTCTTGGAAATTCAGTAGTAATGGAGAGTTTTAGTCAGGCAAACTGAAACGATTTTATTTCTCGTTTTAGTATCAGTAATAGTTAGTATTTTAATTATTGTCAGTAGTAGTAGTAGTAGTAAGAGATATTTTTCGTCAGACGAGGATTTAATTTATTCGAACTTAAGTATCAGTAGTAGTAGACAATTTTAGTCAGACGAAAAGATTTAAATAAATATAAGTAGTAAACTACTAGCCAGTTGTATTTTTTACCGTTCTAAATTTCTTGTCAGTAGTAAAGGTCAATTTTTGGTCAGACAATTATTTAAATTGCAGTTATTTCAGTATAAGTAGTAATAGAGCATTTTAGTCAGACCAAGGTGAAGTTTTAGTAGTAAAGAATTGTTTCAGGGAAAGAAAACTATTGCAAATTGTTGTCACAGTAGTTGAAGGCAATTTCAGTCAGACAATTCGTTCTAATTTTCTTTTTAATTTACTTCAAAAGAAATTATCCTTCAAATAAGTAGAATTTGTGTATTATTAGTAGTTAAATGCCATTTTAGTCGGGTAACATTTTTTTTGAATGTCAGTAGTAAAAGTAATTTTCACTGAAGGAAAAAATTTATTTGATTCAAATCATGGATTACTTGACTATTATCAAATAAATATTTATTTGATACTAATAAATATCAAATAAATATATAATAATAATAAATAAATAATAAGTATCAAATAAATATTTATTAGTATCTAATAAATATTTATTAAATAAATATTTATTAGTATCAAATAAGCTTATTTGTGTCAAGTAAATTTTATTTATATCAAAAATTTTATTTGTATCAAATAAATATTATCTGTATCAAGTGAATTTTATTTGTAACAAATAAATTTTATTTGAGTCAACTAAATTTGATTTAAATACAGAAATTATTATTTCACTTACAGTTCATTTGATTTAAATAAAAATTCTTTGGTTAATTATTAATTAATATTAGGTAATTATTAATTAAATAAATATTTATTTATTTGACAAATAAATAATCGGTTATTTGAATCAAATAAATTTTTTTTCAGTGTAGTTAGACAGAAATTTCGTATTTCCTGTAAATTTATTATTAGTAGTAAATGATAGTTGTAGTCAGACGTATATTTCCGACTTCTTTCTTATTAATTTGTCCTAAGTAGTTTAATTCTGTTTGAGTCAGACAATATTCTTTTAGTCTTCTTTCAGTAAGGCGAATTTATGTCAGACATTTTTATTTTATTCTCTTACCTGTCGTATTATTATTTTTTTTTACACATTTTCTTGTTTTTCGCACTTGATTTTCAAAATTCACCAGTAAAAAATTTCAGTTTCTTCTATTCTAGCAAAATATAGCGGAATATTTATTCGAATGAAAACAAAATTATCATTTTAGAGAAGTACATAAATCTTTGTGTGGCAAAACTTTGGGATTGCTATATAAGCTTTTGCAAGGTTTCTGATCAGTCTCCTGTAAAATTGAAAATTGAATAGAGAAAGTTCCTTCCTATCTATATGTATAGAAACGTTTCTACAATTCCCTGAATAGTTTTTAATAAAAGACACACGTCTGTTTTTCAATTCTGACCATTTTCGAATTTGACTTCAACAAAATCTGGAATTAAAAATCCAATAATTGAATTTCGAAATCTACATACATTTTTAAATTGAAATCTATTAGTTAATAAATTTCGCAAAAATTTATTTACATATAACAAATAACAAAAATTTACTCATTTAAATTTATCAGATTTGAAAAAAATTTTCAATTTTAAAATTCGGAAATTTTTATAAATATTTAATTAATAAATAAATATACTTTAATTAATTTGGGAGGTAATTAATGTTTATAAAAATTTCCTAATTTTAAAATTGACCATTTTTTCGAAATATGATAAATTTTTTCTCGAAATGGATAAAATATTTCCCCATAGAATTAAAATTATAGATTTAATAATGTAATGTTATAAAATTCTAATATTGATAAAAGTGAATATATTCTAAAAGTCAAAAGGAAAGGAGTTATAGTAGAATTTATGTACTTTATTGAGTAGTATCATACAAAAGTAAAGGACCTATTATTTGCTGTTAAATTGATAAACGATACTTCGCAACACAATCTGTATGTAAGGAAGCACAATGCTTTTTATGACGTATACCTGCCATAAAGGGAATGTGGATATCCACATTTGTGCATTTATTTATAGTATAGTTCGATGCTCGGGGGGTTGGCGACTCGCTGTCTATGATAAATACATAACACTTACTTAGAGAAATGTAGCGTTTAATATACGCGAATAATCGTCCACTCCTCTCGTCTTTATTTAATCTTTACTCCTCTAATACATATCGAAAGATAGAGAGAGAGAGTATACCTATTGGAGAGATGTATACTCAACTCACAATGAGAAAATCGATTCTTCTCGGCTATTCAGAGGAGTGGTTAAATCAGGAACTCTTCTATATAGGGTGGTTAATCACCTGTGAAAAATGTTTTCACATCCCCCTTGTACTTAAGAAACCATTTTTTTTTTTTTTTTTATATAAAACTCGTTACCTTTATTATTATACATGTTTTCGATTCTCAATTATCTCCGTTTCGAGTTTTTTCTTTTTAATTTTTCCATTACAATTCAAATTTGAAACGACTAATTTTTTCCCACTATTAGTTTTAGCCAAAATGGAAAAAATCAAAAAAAAAAAAATTTTTATTCATTATTTTACATTTCTTCCTTTCGTAAAGTGCAAATTCCTCTATCGTTTTTTTTTTCGCAGAATCTCCTGGAAACTTCCTTGGAAAATTGTTGAAAGTCTTTAAATTCTTTCTCGTGCTGTAAACTTTTCGTGTTTCTTTATTCTTTTAAGTTCGAATCCTTAATCCTTCGAATTTATTTTCCATGGATTGCGATGAAAAAAAAATTGATTACGATTTTATTTTTACTTGGTGGTTAGAATTTCTTCTTTGTTCTCTTATTTCAAAAAAAAAAAGAAGAAGAAGAAGAAAGAAAATTGAAAGAGAAAATTGTTATACTAATTGGAAAATTAATCAGAGAAAATAGGGGGGTGTATATTAATATGCGTGCGAGTGAGGCCAGTGAAACTTAAACAAGGACATAAGCATCGATTCTGTTTCCACCGCTTCGAGTTCCACCTCATTCTCAACTTCAACAAACTCAATCCCCGCATTTAACCACATTGCACACGGAAAACCCGCGCTCCCCACCTGCAAAAACCCTTTTTGTTCACCTTAGCGAAGGTCGATCTACATTCGGTCACTCACATACACACAAGAATTGCATTCATCGTGGAGAAAATCTCCCACACCACAAACATATTACTTTCCTATCGGATTACCATGAATTCGAAATTGAATCAATTTCAGAAAATTAAACTCATTTTTTTTTATTTTTACTTCCTGAAACAGATTTTTATTACAGTTTCGAAAAAAATTTCTTCTGTAAATAAGAAAACAGGAAAAAATTATTTTTAAAATTAAGTAAATTTCCCTTTTCTATTTTATTATATATTTATAGAATTTTTTTTCCAAAATTTACAATTCTCGAATTTATACACTGGAAAAAATTTATTTGATTCAAATAATGAATTATTTGACTATTATCAAATAAATATGAACCAAAAATTTTTATTTCATAATCAAATAAACTGTACCTTGAATCAATAATTTCTGTACTTGAAGCAAATTTGACTCAAATAAAAATTATTTCCTTCGAGTAAATATTTATATTTGATAATTGTCAAGTAATTCATTATTTTGAATCAAGTAAATTTTTTTTTTCCAGTGAATAAGTAGAAAATTTAATTTTAATTAATTATGGAAAAAGTGGGATAAAAATATATATGCACGTTGTTCTCTCGCCTTGGCGATAAAACAAAATGAAAATCTAAATTTATCCAGAGGCGATGTAAGAGGGGAAAACACTGTCATCATGATGTGAAATGAATAAATGATATATACGAAGAACATGGATTTCTTGTTTAACTGAGAAAGGGAGATGAATTTAACAGATTCGATCTGCCTCTGTAACGAAGAGACATTCAGTTAATATTAAATTTAGTTTCCCCCCTCCCCTCTATTTGCAGTCGTCAACTGTGTCAGTTATATCGATTTCTGATATAAACTTACATAAATTATTAAACAGTATATATATATACATAAATTGAAAACGTCCCCGATTTCTTTCACTTTTTAATTATTCGCCCTTTCAATAAAGATAATAAGCTAAATTTAATTTCCTTTCACCGAAATTCAATATTTTCTCCTGCAAATTGAATTTCCAGACCTACATATTTTTTTACATTTATTCAATATTGTCAATTATAAATATTTATTAATTTATTTATTAATTAGAACTAATTGGACTAAAACAATTTTTTTTTAAATTAAAAACATCCAAATTTTTAAAATCATAAAAAGTGAAATTTAATTTATTTATTAAATTAATAATAATTATAATAAATTATAATTATAATAATTATATAATTATAATAAATTATGCTTTTTGAGAAAAAAAAGCAGCGAGATTGAATTTTAATGGAAACGTACCGTATCGACAGAATCTTTTCCCAATTAGGTGGAATTATTGTCGAGTGTACATGTATATAAATAAAAAAATTTTTACAGAAACTTGAGCAAGACGATGACGACGAGTATCTCCACTCATCATGGGCCGACGGCAGCAGTTTGAAGAGACACTTTCAAGGATTGAATAATATCTCATGGAAACCCCATTAAAAAAAAAAAAACCAACTCAACTGCAACGTTAAGACCCGAGGCCAGTTTCTTCTGGTGATTCGCTCTCTCGTTGTAAAAATAAAAAAATAAATAAAAAAGATGCTGCACACGATTTCCTCGCTGTGCGATGTGTAAAAAATATCTCCGTTTAAAACTATTTAAAAAAAAAAGAAATTTTTTTTCCTGAAAAATTCTAAAGCACTGTAATAATGCGTCTTGGAGCCGGTGTACAAAATAAAATAAAAATCCAGGAAACGTAAATTACCTGTGTCCTAAAAAGCTTCTTGTGAAAACCAACTTGTTAATAAAAATAAAATGCAGAAAACGTTGGCTTTTGCGTTTAGAAAAAAAAAGTCCAAGTCTAGGAAATGAATTCCAAATTCTTGGAAATCCAAAGTCTAGAGAAAATAAAATACAAGTCTAGGAAATAAAATCCCAAGTCTAGGTATGAATTCCAAGTCTAGGAAATGAATTCCAAGTCTAGGAAACAAAAAAAAAAGTCCAAGTCTTATAAAATATAGTCCAACTCCTCTGATAAATGTGATTTAAAATCCAAAAATAATAAATGAGCAAATCAGATTCTATCATGAGAGAATCAAATTTTGATGAGGGGATCAATTTTTGATGATGGATTCGAATTCACTCTGACCTGGAATTCAAAAATCGCAAAATGAAATTGAATTTAATGAAATTCAGAGAATTCAATAAAGCTTTATATTAAAAAAACAAACAAAAAAAAAACCCCCCAAAAAAAAGAGAGTCGCATTATTTATCGAATAAACAATTCATAAATATTGAAATACAGAATTCATATTGAAATACTGTTAAACTATTACTTAAGTAATTACATACTTAAGCTTGCTGTGTGATCATGACGCATCTTTTCACGTGCAAAGTAGAAATTAATTGCCATCGCTGCTTAAATGCAGTACACTCGCTCATTTTATCATTATAATATATAATTATTAAGGATAAAAAAAAAGTACACCTCAATTTATCTAAAAAAAAAAATTTCTTTTTAACTTAAAACAATGGAACGTTTTGAGAAAAATTTTTCATTTTCTCTATTTATGAAAAATTGTTTCTTGCACAGTGTTAAAAATATTCTTAAAAGAAAAGAAAAAAAAACTACCAATGGTGTTCGCCCGTTACCTTAAATTTGAAATTTTTGCGGTTTATCAAAACTCTAATTACTTTACAGTTTATTTCGGAAAAAAAAGAATACCAATTAGAAAAAAAATTGAAAATTAATTATATATGTTATTACAATAATAAAATTATATAATTGATTAATTTAACAAACAAAAAATGATCTTTTGATTGTAATAACATTGTTAAATGAGACGAAGATTGAATTTAATTAATTAAATTTTTATGAAATAATATATTAAAGGATAATAAATTATTGCAGTGAATTAAAGGCGGTTTAAAAATTAAAATTTTTAATTAAAGATCTTATATCGGTGAAAACGGGTAAAAAAGATGTTTCTCTTTAATTTCAAATTTGCTGAAACAAAGTTCACTGCCTTTGAACGTGGTGCTCGTATTATTTCTATTTATTATCGTTCTTATTATTCTATATTTTTTACTACCAACTCTTTCTATTTTTTGGATCTTTGTCAATCGCAGAAATTTTGAAAAATCCCAATCTGCTTTTAAATTTAGCTTGAAATTAATTTATTCATTAACGAAAGAAGAAAATTAAATGAAATATAGTTTAAAGAAAAAATGGATAAATGAGAAAAAAATAAATCTTCTTAATGAATAAATTAAATTAAAAAAAGGATTAATTTCATTAATGAATGAATCGATTACAATAAAAGTGGTGTACAAATTTCATTTGTAGTTAATAAATTCATTAATGAAATAATTCAACGAACTTAAAAATTTTAAATAGAGTAAATTGTTTCAGCAGAAATTAATCGAATTGACACAATAAATAAGAATATTTAGAATATTTACAATTAATAAGGAACAATGAATGATAATCTTTGGAAAATAGTTGATCATTTATTGTTATTATTGTTTTCATTGTAAAAAAAATTTTCTTTAATCATATAAAAATAATATTCTCTCAAATCAAGCATAATTGCACAAAAAAAAAAAACATTAATATAAAATCATGAAACACCTATTCGCCCTATACATTTTTTATACGCCGAGTGCTTAGAGTTTATTGAACTATGATCCAATTATATAAGCGTATAAAATTGATACGCCTACATAACAGATACATTCTTACCCGCGGGGAAAGATATTTAAACTGTTTTTATGACTTAAGAACAAGTTGTCTGTGATCTACAATAATTAAAAAAAAAAAAATAAATATATATATATATCTAATTAATAAGTATGAAAATGGAATGGAGTGTTGATCCAATTTCAATTTAACGATTTAACTTCTTTCGAACGATTTCAAAAATATTTATTGCAAAAAAAAACAATGCTTTTTTCCAAATGAAGTTAAACGTTAATGAAAAATCATTTATATATCCTTTTTATACACATTGTGTTTATGTGTATGTAAAGGATATAAAAGGCAAACAAACAAAAATTAATAACAATATCGATTGATGGTTATTGTACGAAAGTAAATGCAAAATTCTCACTATGTAAAAATAAAAATAAAATAAAAGATTGGCTATATTTGAGAAAGAAAAATTAGAAAATACCAAAAAAAAAAACTCATTGCAGTTACAAAATTATTAGACTTTAGGTAGATTTATAGAAGCGCAAAAAACACCAAAATCGTTCCTTCCACCCGCTCCGGCCGTGTATTTAATTATTGACTTTAAATACATATATTGCAAATCACGTATAAAAAAAAAGAAAACCCAAAAAAAAAAAAAGAAAAAAAACTCAAATGCTCTCCAAATAACTAAACGCACGTCGAAATGCAATTTTTAGCGAGTCTCACTGAAGCAAAATCACACGCCATTGTATCACAGAGTAATAAGTTGTTCGAGTGTTGCGAATTTTTGTACCATTTTGGCACATACATACAATTAAAAAAAGAAAAAGAAAAACACGTATGCAATACCGTCGACTTTATATTTATGTATGTACGTTTGATTATTGTAAATTTTCGACATTATTAACGAAATTACGATCAATCTCGTGTGAAAGTGTACATGGCTTTTTCTGCGGTTACAAAAATAAAAATGTTGTCAAAGCTTTTTTCACGATATCCTAAATTTTATCAAGTTTCGTCCTTTTTCGTTCAGTAGAAAATTTTTTCTTTTTCGTATACATGAAAAACAGAATTATTCTTTTTCTTTTAATCCAAAACTAGTAGAATTTATAATTTTTAATTTACAATTATTGAATTTTTATTATCAATTATTGTAATTATTACTACTATTATTAATTTAAAATTATTTATTATTATTGAACTATGAAAAAATGTTTTTGCAAATAAAAAGCATCATGTTTGGGTGTTAAAAGAGAATTCTGATTTATTGACTTTCAGAACTGTAATTTCTAAAAAAAAAAACTATATACTTTTTACAACTTTATACATATACAGTGGCAAATAGACGTGGAAAAATATAAATACAAAGAAATGTTTCTTTGTAAAACTTAAAATCTTGATATTTTTTTTCTACTTGTCACAATTTTTCCATTTTTCATTTCTATTGAAAAATATACAACAGTTGTTTAATATTTATAAACTAAAATTTATTTCCTATATTATGCTCTGTCTTATAGATCTTAATTTTTATTCGTATAGATTTTTGGCTATCAGTTAAGAATTTTTAAACTAAGAAATATTAATTTCAAAGTTAAATTGAAATTTCAAAAAGTATGAAACTAAAGAACATAATTATAGTAATTAATTCTTGATTTTTCATGTTTGTTTTTGAAAATATAATTTTTTAGAAAAAATATAAACAATTGAATTGATAAAAAATGTATACCTCTTTAACTGTAATTGTCGATAAGATCTAGAAAATCACCTTCGGGTAAATCGTACCAAAATTGACGCCTACTCAGTGGCATATCCTTGACAAGATTATCGAGAATCTCCTTTTTTTTATCATCAGGTATTCCACGATAAGCCCCAACAATATCCGGTCTCGAAAAACCAGATTTTGTTATTTTCATTTGTAAAAAATCCAAATTCGCCAAATCAACATTATCGTCGTAATTCATTCGAAATTTGAGTATATAACTTCCTCGGACTGCTGTCAAATATCTGATATCATTCATCAATGGCTTTGATATTAATGTCTTTAATTTTTGCGGTGACGAAAGATCTTTAAATTCACGAAAATCCCATGGTGTCAATGACTTTATAATAGGATTTTTCGAACTCGCCTGTTTAACAGCATTCTCAAAATCCTTGAAATCGTAAATTTTCCCTTTTCGTTTTAATGACGCCTCAATATGATGGAAAAATGATTCTGTCGATGGATTATGTCCACTTTCGAAATAATAGACCTCTACACATTCAGTATCCACGTCATTTGAATTAACAATGTAGAGTAAAAATGTGAGAAATTTCCAATTTTTATTTTGATGATAGGAATCGTCGAGCCAAAGAACAATACGTTTTTTGTCCCGACACTCTAAGAAAAATTGATGAAATACACTAATTATGTCTTCCTCCTGTCTACCGGCGATTGCCTCGTGCCAGAGAAAAACAATTGGTCTTATATTACTTTCGATATTGCCAAGGGGAATGAAACTTTTGTTAAAAGTCACTAATCTTCTTGCGAATATCAATGATGAATCGAGTCTTGGCAAGACCAATGGTTTTTGCATATCCGTTGTATAGTAAGCCGAATCCTGATTATAAGCAACTTCCAAGAGAAGATTTTGGTATTTATTCTTTGCCTCTGAATCACGTCTTATGTGAATTGACCATTTGTCACAAATATCACAGTCAGGAGATAGATTATTTTTATCATGATTTGAATGGTGTTTGTTGAATGTCTCGCACAAGTCGCATTCGTCAACGCCAACTTTTCCGAACGAGACATTCATTTCGTTGAGGAAACTTCGATATAATTCGTATGAGCATGCACCACCTTCGGAATATTTCTTTATAAAATCAGCGTGCATATCCTTAATGGTCAAATCATTGGGAAGATATCGTCTATTTGGAAGATCGTCTCTTTGAAAATGTGGCACGCATGGATGAAAACTCAAAACATGATCCTGAATTGCCTTCTTTCGCGATTCCATTTTATCAGCATTCTTTATTTTTCCCCGCATATCCATTTTTGGCTCGAGTGTTTCTTTATCAATGTTGTGCATTGTATTAAGTATAAGACTATCATTTGATGGTTTAAATCCCAGTGTGGTGAGAAAAAATGTTTTACACACCTGTTGCTCTTTACCGCTATTATCTTTGACATAATACATAAAGACGTTATTACGTTTTTTACGCGTTAAATCGTTACATGTGCGTCTCTTGATGTCACATCGTTTAACGAGATTTAATATAAATGATCGTCTTCTTACTAGGCCAATTAAACTCCAAAATTCCTTATTTGTTCTATCACGCATTTCTGATGTTATTCGAATGTTACATTTTAATCGACAATTATCACAGCCTTTGCGAACGGGATGATTTGATATAAGTTTTTGTTGACGTAATTCCGATTCTTCGGCGCGTGATAATTTTTTTCTCTTCTTTGGTGAGCTTGATTCTGTTGCCGTTGCTTCGGTTGGATTTTCTTCAAGTTGATTTAAAGAATCATCGGCATTTAAGTCTATTTCCTCGTTGAATTGTTTAAAATCAAAATTAATTTTGTTATCTAAATCGGAAGAAATATCGATGAAGGAATCTTCTTTAATGTAATTCGTATTTATTTGTTGTTCGTAAGATGAACTGGAATCTGGATCAATTTTTATAATGGAATTGAGATAATTAGATGTAGTTAGATTTGTTTTTATATCATCCGGTCCAACTGGCTCAGATTTGAGCTTTTTTGCCTTTTTTGGCATTTTCATTATCTAAAATCAATATAATTTTATGTATTTCTAAACAATTGAAAGATTTATCTAATTTTGCGTATAAAATATAATTATTTACAATTGTTAATTATTTAGTATTTAATTAGTAAAGAATAATATAAAATAATATTATTACTTATAAAATTATTAATAATAATAATATATTAAACTGTTATATTTCTATATTATTATATATAAATATTATTAACAGTAATTTAAGTTAATACTCAAATTATACTAATTTAAGCAATATTTACAATACTTAAATTTACATTTTACTTAACCTCACTTTTTTATTTTTTCAGTTTTTCATATCAGTTTTAACAATTGAAACAAAATATTTCAAAAACAATAACTAAATTACTTTTTATCATAAAAATTTATATTATATTTTTAACAAATGACATTAATTTGAGTATTAAATTTGTATATTGTTTAAAGTTAAAGAGGTTATGATTGATAACAGTTTTAAAATGTTACATACTCTAATATATTCACAATTATTTTATAATAAATAATTTTATTTAATAGATTAGTACTTATTTACCTGAATAAATTAAAAATTCGTCATATTTTCTTCTCTTTTTTAAAGGGAATAATAATTTTAGTTTTTTGTTTACTTTCTGTCTTCTTTATTATCCAGAGACTTCTTCTTCTTCTTCTTCTTATTAACGTTGGAGCCGTTGGAGCTTATACTTGTAGCTTAGGTAGTATTCACAGCCTTAAGCTATTCTATGTATATTTGCCCATGACCAAGTAATTATTAGGTTTTTATTATCCAGAGACTATTTAACGACATAAGTGCGCAAACTCCATAAATATTGTCTGATTGGTTCAAGGTAAATTAGCGCGCTTATTTGAATCACATTTTTCTTAAAATAAAAAATATAATTAACTGTAGGATGATAGAGGTATAAAAAAGAAATCGATATAAGAAAAATAAGACAAATTATAATTGCATTGCCTTATATTAGAAATAAATAAATAACTAAAAATAAGTTAACAAAAAAAGAAAAATTATAACTTAACGTTTTAAACGTGTAACTTAAATCTATTAAATGTAGTATTTATTTCTAATAAGAAGGAAATAAAATGTAATAGAAAATTTATAATATAAACATTTATTTAGAATTAAGAAAACAATAATTGCAAAAAATTTTTTCAATAGAACTGCAAAGACACAGCTGAAACAAAGAAAAAAGTAATTTTAAAAAAATTTTCTTCCAATAATAAAAATGAAAGATTTTTATTTTATTTTATATCAGTTGTTGAACGAGATTGTCATCTTTTTATTCAGGACTCTAGCCAGAATATCATCATTTTAATTTCATTAATTTCTATTTAATTGTAAGACTAAAAATAAAATTCTTTAACAGTATAAATTAAAATGAAACTAATTTTTTTAAATTTAAATAATTAATCTGCATCTAATTTATTATTTATATTTCATTTCATAAATTAAATTCACCTTTAATGTATCCATTCTTGATTTTACAAGGACAAATTTGAAGTTTCACTACCTGAAAATCTGAAACAAGGAACTTAATTTACTTGAGGTAGTAACAATAATTTGTATTTCGAAAATAATATAAAATTCAGATTAATACACGTTGGGAATGGGTAACATCAATATTATCAGACCCGAAAGATAAGTATCATCATTTCATTAAAGCAAAAAAATTTAATTATTTTTAATATTAAATAACAATTTGATTTCTCCACCTTATTAGATGCAGAACCCTTAACTATCTTATTATTTTTAATTTTTTTAAAATTAAGTTTAAAATTTTAAGTTACCTATGAAATCAATTTTCAGCTTTCATTCATATTCAAAAGGCAGACCACTCGAACATTTTTCCTGTAATTAAAAATAAAAAAATATTAAATACATAAAGCTAAATTACATTAACATAAAATAATTAAAAATTTAACTCAGTACACGTTGGGAATTTTTGACATCAATATTATCAGACCCGAAAGATTGTGTCATCATAATTTAATGTATAAGCTTAGAATTAAAAAAAATATTTGAAATGTTTAGAAATAAACTTCAGTTTCAAATATAATATAAAATTATTTTATACCACACTATGCTCAAAAACCTCGTTTATTGTCGTGTGAAGTGGGTTGAAAATCGAAATTTTCAGGCTACGTGACGTCAGAGGGAAAAAAAGGTTGTAAACAGGGGAAAAAAGAGTCG
>JUFY01026184.1:0-15853 GCA_001855655.1 Leptopilina clavipes | reverse complement strand
TTTTTAAGTCTTTAAAAAAAAGAAAAACGTGGATATTTCACACCAAAAAAAGCTAATTAACATTACATAGAATTTTATTCGTAAATGCGAACTTTCTCAGGTTGCTAAAATACTTTTTTTTATTATATTTATGAAAAAACGGTTTTCATATTTTAATATTGACAAGATTTATTCATTTCTGATCATTCAAATTTTCTTAGGAAAACAAAATGTTCTACTTAAAATTTTACTGGATGTTTATATTTAAAAGAAAAGATTCTTCCATAGTCTTTAACATGCGTTTCTTACCAGATATTAATTAAGGGAGTAATTAATTTATATTTATCAATTTATTACCAGATTTTATGATTTTTTTTTCTAAAACGGACTTTTTCAATGTTATTGGAATTTATAAAGAAAAAATTAATATAATTGAATAATAGATTAATTAAGTATTCAGTTTCTTTTAAGAAATTTCAAGAGATTAAATAATATATTAGATATATTTTAATTAGCACTATTATATTATTCTACACTGGAAAAAAATTTATTTGATTCAAATAATGAATTAGTTGGTTCAAGTAAATATTTATTCGATAATAAATAAGTCATTATTTGAATCAAATAAATTTTTTTTCAGTGTATGATATAATAAAATATAAAACTATATAATAATATTTAATATGTTACTATATATAATATAATATATAAATATTTATGTCTATGTTTAATATTCATAAAACAGCTTTAAACTCCAAATGCATAAAAAAAGGAAGAAACGATAAGAAACAATATGAAAGTAGAGCCATCTGGTAACACTTCTATGATATTTGTTCACGTCGATAATTTCATTTTCATTAATTTTTATATTGTTCGACAAATGCAAATATTTTTACAAAAAAATTGCCAATGTTTGAGATAAAAACAGACCGACTTCATTTTACTATATATGTGTGATTATTAATTTTAATTATCGATAATAATTTCTCATTTTAACCGAAAACCAAACACACTAACAATTAACAGCATGAAATGCTCTTCTTATTAACCCTCGCACCTTTAATTAATTAATTAATAATAAATAATTATTATGAACCATTTCATTTTCATAGATTAAGTTATATGCGAAAATTACGTTATAGATCAATCATTTTTTACGACGCTTATGTAATATTTATTTTCTCAAATATGTATTGGGTTTCGATTTTAATGAAAACTTTTTCCTTCCAATCATCGATAATTAATAAAAAAAAATTATTTGATAAGAAAAAAAATTATAACTATAAATATTAATAAATTTAATATTAATATTATTTATATTATTATTGTTAATTAATTAATACTACATTTATATTAATTTTAAAATTAATTATTGTATAAAATATTAATAGTTTTTTAAAATTAATTTTGATTTTATTTAATTTTAATTAATATTTCAAACCATTTGGATTAAAATCTATTTTTTATTGATTTGAACAAATTATATTTGAGTTTTTGAAAATACATATCAAAAAGAAAAAAATTCAGTAAACTCGAGACCCAATAAATATGAATGTTTCCTTCATTAATTCATCGCCTGTCGTGAATTTTATACTTATTTAAAAATGCGAGTACTTTTTCACTGCGCAGAATAATTATAGTATAAAATATTTATATCAGATTATATATGTATTTAACTACATACTGTAGAAGCATCTTTTGCTGTATAATAAAAGATAAATACTTTGTACAAAGTTTAAATCTAATTTTTTAACGATATTAAAATTTAAATCATCCCAAAAACCTCTTTAGTTCCCAAATATGTAATATGTAAAAATATAAGGAATTAGGATATGTGAAAAAAAGCAATCTTTTATCTTTTTGACATATACACACCACACTTTGTATTTAATACAGAGTAGCAAACATTTTCGAATATCATTTTCTTTTCTACTAGTAAGAATTATAATTAAGTCTAATCTCTAATTTTTTTTCAAGGAAAACCATTAAAATTTGTTCAATGAGAGAAAAAAATGAAATGAAACAAAACCATTTTTTTTTGTCATATTGAAATAATAATTTTTTTTCAATCAGTTTGACAATAATTAATTAGAAAAAATTTTATTCGACATTACATAACTATGGAATCATTTTTATTTCATGGTTTTCCCTATACTGAGAATAAATAACTTCGAATCAACATGATCATGATATTGATAGTGTTATTTTTTCAAGTTTATTTATTTATTTTTTTTTATTTTAAATTGATGCAAAAAAAAAGAAGAAAAAAATCGCAAGACGATGTATAATTAAAATTATCATATTTGAAAAATGCATATAAAAGAGAAATTAATGAAATATAATCTGTATGATAATACAGATTGTGATTAATTATTTTTTACCTTAATTATGTACATTGAATTTCTCCCATCGAAAATGTAGCGAAGTATTTGTTTTCTTTTTTTTTATAATTAACAAAATATTATATTTACACCAAGACCACATTTGCCAGATCAATTACTTAATTCTAGTTTCATGGATTTTAATTTTCGCAAAAAAGTAAAAAAAAAGAAAAAGAAAACTGTTAAGGAAGATAAAAATTATAAAACGTAGTGTTACATTTCGTTGTGGAATAATTAAATTTTTATAATATAAGAATTGTAAAAAAATGTCTCGAAAAAATTAATGAAGAAGACGTGGATTATGTTTAAATTATTTCGTTTAAAGGAATCAATATTGTAAATTGATTATATAATGAAGTTTTCTATTAATTAAACTTATATATTAACTTTAAGAAGATAACTTTTTTTTCTTCTAAATGCCACTAGACGCTGGATTTTTAAATTTCCATAGTACCTATCAACACTGATTTAGTTAATTCTAATAATAACTATATATTTTTCATTCACTTAATTAGAGACTTCATTATTACATTCTTTTTGGAATTAGTAATTGTTCAGTAAAACATTACATATTAATACAAAAACAAGAGAGTTTGTCGTAAAATTATGTACATCAATATATTCATTTTTTTTTTTTTTTTTTTTAAATGTCAGTATCAATTTTTAATATTTCTTGTCATTTACTGCTTTCTACAATACTTTATATTTCTTCAATTTCTCATCATTTAAAATAAAAATCATTATTCCTTTTTTAAAATTGTTATTTATAAAAACGAACACTATAAAAAATCGTCAACTATTTTTAATTCAACTAAAAATAAAAAGAAAGAAAAAAAGGGATAAACTTATCAATTGTTGATATTTTTTTTCGAAAAAATTTTCCTTTTAATTTATTATTTTAAACAAACATCCAGCGCCAACTTCGTCTCTATAGAGACAATAATAACATGACTATATTGTCACGAAAACGACACAATTCGAAATTTGAGATGTGTAAAAATAGCATAAAAATTTTTCCACTTCAAAATTTAATTGAAATTTCCGAATTCGTTTTGATTTAATTTAAATTTCGTTTCGATTTCGTTTCTTTTTCAATTTCAATATTAAATTTTTCAATTTTTTTTGGAATTTTAATAAAAAAATTTCCAAGTGCCAAATAAAAGGGATAAAAATTAAAAATATGAATACCAACATTTTTAATTTTCAACCAGAGAAAATTTTTTATTTCTTTTTTTATTTTTTATAATTAATAATTTCTAATTTTAATGATTTCTAATTTTTTTTATAGTTTAACAAAAATTTCATTTTGCAATGAATTTTCCAAAAAAGTAACAAAATTATTTATCAATGTCTCTATCAACGGAAAAAATAATTATTTTCTAGTTTTATAATTTTACCAGTAATGAAATTAATTTATGGAGTTTCTTTTATGAAATTCTCACACATCTCTGAATTTTTGTTGATTAAAGAAACAAAAAAAAAGTCTCCATTTGGAAAGGAGAAAAAAAAGTATCATTGAGTTAACAAAATTTATAAAGCAAACACTCTTGCTTCGAATTAACAAATCTAATCTACCTTCATCCCTCCATTTGTGAGAGTTTATCCTCAAGACTATCTCGACTATCATGCGTATCATTTAGAGTAATTGTATCATTTGTCTGTGATAATTCAATGACAGACTCTTCCAATGGTGTATCGCTCTTTTGACTCTCAAGAACTGAGCCCGATTGATCGAACATATCACCAGATGAAGAGATCTCGTGGCCGCTCAACGATAATGTGGTTTCTTGAACTTGTTCAATATTCTCGTCATTCTGCACCGTTTCCTGACTCATATTCTCCTCGACCGCCTCCTCAAGTTCCATTTTTTCCTCCTCAGCAACAGTTTCGCCAATGATGATTTGTTCCGCATTGATTCCATCCGTTTGCTCCTCGCCAATTTCAGTGACAACTTCCTCCACTGGTTCCTGTTCCAGTTGTTCAACAACAGTCTCGTCCTCCTTGTCAACATTCTCCATGTAAATTTTCTGATTCGCCTCTCCAACGCTAATCGATGAAATTTCTGTCAATTGACTCAAAGTTGTTTCCTGCATTTTGACAATTGTATCTGTCGAATCGAGAATATTGGAAAGTTCCTGATTCATTTGACTGATTTCAATATCTTCGGGTGCTGGTGTTGTTGGTTGCTCTTCCGCCTTTAGGAGAATAATTTTCTTATTGCCATAGACCTTTGAACTTGTGATTAAAGGTTTATTGCTCTGTTTTGGTGTTTCAACTTCGAATGAATCGGTTGATATCTCCTCTTTTGCAACTTTTGTCTCGTCATATTCTTGTTCCTCGTCATAGATACTCTGCTTCCTTTTCACGAATACCCTCTTTAGGGGCAATTGTTGCTCGTCCTCTGATTCGTCATGCCTCTCTGGTAGCATTTCATCGACCGGCTCATATTCCTGTTGCTTTCGTGCCTGTAGTTCTTCGATTTTCAATCTCTGTTGTTCGACTCTCTTCTCAAGTTGTTCCAATTTCTCCTTGGTCTCTTGATCCTTACTGGATGTTTGTTCGTCAATTTTAACGATTGTTGTACCGGGTCCTTGTGTTGTTTTTAATTCGAATTTCAATGGATCGGTGGATTCGATTAATTTTTGTGGCGATGGTCTCATTTCGGTTGATTGCATCATACTCTGAATGAGATTTTGACTTTTGTCAAGGGGCTTCTTCATGACGACGCGCTTGACAACATTGCCAGTGGGTAATTTTGCCAGTTCGGATGGATCAATGATTGTACCGTCTGGATTCATGATTACTTCTCTTGTCGTGTCACCTTGGCGAATTATTCTTCGAACGATGACGCGTTTCGTTACCTTGACACCAGAGCCGGGTGATTGGACCGATTGGGAAATTCCCGGTAATTCACAATCCTTGGCAATAGTTTCACCACTGCCGGCAGGTTTTCTAACCACGATTCTCTTGATTACCTTCACTGTATTCATTGGCTTTTGTTCAATTTTCTCCTCTTTGGGACTGGTAATTTTTTGTTGTTGTTGTGGGATATTCTTTGATGATTCTGGAGGAGAGGATTGATGCTTCAGTGGTATTTTGTGTTCCTTGAAAACAGATTCGACGATCTTTTGCACTTGTGCCTCGGTCTCGTCGACTCGACCCTTGGGAATGTCTTCCTGCTTCACGGGTGTCTTGAGAGTGGGACTTTTGACAATTTCCGTGGTGTCTCTTCTCTGAATTGGCATCAGTGTTTTGATTGTTTTCTTCACCATTGTTCCATCTTTGCCACGCACGTAGACAACTTTTTCGTCTCTCATTTCTTTGTCCATTCGATCGACATCCTCGTCACTTTCGACTGTTGTCTTCACTTTGGGAATCTTTTTCACGATGTATGGTGGCGGTTCGTAATCGTCATCACCATCGGAATACTGCTCGTCCTCTTCCTCCTCTTCTGAGTCAATTTCGATTTTCTCTTTGATGTCTGGCTGAAGACCGTCTGGTCCCATTTTCTCGCCGGCTTCAATGTGTTGCTTGATGTGTGTCACATAATCGGCCCGATTGCGACATGTCTCCTGACAGACGTCGCAAGTTAGACCAAGACCTGATCGTTTCGAGTGGGTCAATTGATGGACCTCGAGACTCTCCTTGCGTTTGAAGGCCTTGCCGCAATCCTCGCAGACGTGTCGTTTCTCGACCGAATGGGAGCGCATGTGTCGCGTGAGATGATGCGAGAGAAGGAATGTTCGTGGACATAATTTGCAGAGATATGGACGATGTCCGGCGTGCGTTGACAAATGACGGGCAAGTTTTGTACTGGTGCGAAAGGCCTCTTTGCAATATTCGCAAACGAAACTCTTGTCCTCACTGTGAAGCATTTCATGACGTTCGAGACCCTGTTTGTAGGTGAAACGCTTATTGCAGATGTTGCATTGGAAAGGTTTGTTCGCCTTATGTGCACTCTCCTCATGTTTCTCAAGTTCATCAGTGGTGAAAAATTCTCGATCGCAATGCTGACAACCGTAGCGCAATTCATCGCGATGTACCTTCTCGTGACGTTGAAGTAAATTGGCGCGAGCAAATTGTTTGTTACAAATTTGACAAGTGTATGGTTTATCTTCCGAGTGTGTTAAAATATGTTTATTAAGATCATACTTGGAGAAGAACATACGATCGCATTCGGTGCATTTGTAATTACGATCGCGATGAGCACGTTGAATATGTAAAAGCAAAGCTTGCCTCAAGGGGAAAGTTCGCTCGCAAAGTGTACATGAATGAACTCTAACTTCTCCTGGTTCTAATTTTCTGTCCTCTTTCTCATTACTCGCTTCATGTTCACCTTCGCTACCACGATCTTGTTCCTCATCATATAAATCAATTCTCTCTTCTTTGCTTTGTAATTTTTCCGCTTGACGTTCTCTTCTTTCACGATCGCCATTATCAAGTCGAGCCTTTTTTTGTTGTTCATTATGCGCACGCTGATCAGCTGATCTTTTATTATTTGTATCGGGTGGATCGGTTGAAATTGGAGGAAATGGTCGTGGAAGTACTCCAGATACAGGATAAGCTCGTAGAGCTTCATCAGCTTTTTTACATTGTTGTTTAAATTTATATGACCGATCTAAATTCCAGCGACAGGTGTTGCATATCATCTGTGGCATTCCATCAGCCGCATATACCTTTAACATGGAAATATTCGACTTTAATCATAACAAAATGTTTCCAAAGTTCTCTGTAAAAAAAATATTCAAATTAACGAAAATAATTTTCTTTCCATTAAAAACAATATTTCAGTATTTCTTAAATTATTCAATAAAAAAAAAAAAAAAAATAAGAAAATAAATTTTCAATAATATGGACCAATTTTTTTTTATAAAAAAAAATAAAACAAAAAGTTAAATTATTTGAATGTTTAAAATATTTTTAGAATATCATAACAAAGTTTTATTATTTTTCTTAGTTAACTGACTTATTGTTCATTATGTATATTTACTTTTATTTTCGTTAATTCGAATACAGAGAACATTTTGGTTATGATCAATATTAGTGTTACTAATTAACACTTTATTATGATTTAAATTATTAAAAGTTTAAATATGTAATGGATTTATTTTTATAAATTAAAACTAATTCGCTTATAATCGAGTTGCAAAATGAGAAATAGAAAAATCCTCAAAGATTGTTTGTATTATAAAATCACAAAAAACGAATTTTCTTCTTACAATAAAACAAAATTAAATAAATACATAGGTAAATACATGCATACACAGAGAATAAAAAGCGCTTTTAATCGGATTGTCAAATAGAGGGATGAAGGATCAATATACGCAAAAAGGAATAATTATTGTTCCTTGCAAATTTTATCGCATCTTAGAAAATGACAAAAATATTAAATATTACACATAAAATATATAAATTAATAAATATAAATCACAAATGTGTCCAAATTAAATATAAACATAAAATACAATTATTTTATAATTACATAAAACTACTAATCACAACATTAAAAACTACAAAATAAATTACTGATTATTTAATTTAATTACACAATTAAACAAACAATAACAATTTTCCATTATTTAATTTAATTAATTAAATTAAACAATCAGTAATTTATTTTGCGTCTTGTGAATATTTTAAAACATTTTTAACAATATAAATAAATATATAACCAGGAAGATGAAAGATTGCTTTTTTTGGATAAATTGGAAAAGGAAAAACAGCGCTCACTCAAATAAAAAATTATTAAAAAAATTAATTAATAATAAAAAAAAGTTTTTGTTTTCAAACTCAGTCGGTAAGCAGTTTTTTGTATTAAAACGTTACAATTTAAATGTAAATTGTTAATCTGCATTATCAACAAAATAAAAAAAATAATGCAAATTGATTTTCAAATTAGCTACAAAAAGAAAAAAAAACAAAAGAAACTTTTCGTAAAATAGAAAATATTGTTAGAAACTTGATTAAAAAAAAAATAAATAATAATTTAATTCCCCTCGCTCACAATATTAACATATAAAAGAACCGATAAATTCAGTACCTCTCCCACTCCCTTATTTTTTGTTCTCTAGAAAATAATAATCGTCACATAGCGGTTACTAGGTGCGTTCAATGTCCGACTCTGTCGGTAAACCCTTAATCTATATTATCCGCCTTGCTATTGACTTGTGTACTAGATAATTTTAATCATTCACACAAGAATTATAATGAATATCACAAAACTCCTTTATCGGTCACACAATCAAATAACCGCAAGGCATTAAAAACAATCGAATATCACAAAAAATAAATATTGTTACCTCGATGCCGACACACGACATAATCTGAAGAGTAAGCGGCACTAGGAATGATCTGCTCATTTCACGATCATAAATGTAGCTCAACGGCTCGGATTCCGTCAGACAAAATCGACAGACACGCCTGGAACGAAGCGTCACCGGCCTATTCTCCATTTTTTGTTCACTTATCTTCGCACACGTTTTATTGTTTAGCGTACTTGCTCGTACTTGTAGTTTCCAAACGGTCCGTGATTAACGGAGATGGTTTCGCTTTTGCACCACGTTAATTTACCCGATCGCGCGTCAATCGCATGTAACTTGAACGGACGACGCCGAGCGTCGGTAAGCGTCGAGAATAGCGTCTGAGAACTCACCGAACAAAGTATTTAATGATATGGCGGAGAGAAGAACCTTCACGCGGCGTCGCGATCAACATAGAACTGACACAGTACACCACCTACTATTAGTATTTCCACAGCAGCGCCCTCACAACGCAGTCCGGCCGGTAAGGTAACTGCCGCTTCCAGACGCGCGAGAACCAAATTTATTTTACAAAAAATATACTTTTCTCATATAGATTATGATAATTTTAATATTAATCACCAACATCAAAACCGGTAATTCTTTTGCTACTTATATCCAGTTGTTTTTCGTTCATTGTCGAGTGTTCGAAGTGATAACATTCAAATAGAGCGTTTGCCCCTGTCGTTAGGCAATACCTCTACTTCTGTGCATTCGGGAAGAAAACGATTTTAATTTTCTTTATTAATTTTTAATTCGACTAATGGAATAATTTGTTAACTAAATAATATATTTTTTATGTTTATTATTATAATTTATAATAATAATAAAAATAATAATAGTAATAATAATAATAATAATAATACCTAATAAAAACAATTTACTTACAAAATTTATTTTTATTATAAAAAAGGAATTATCTAAAATTGTCAGGAGGTAATTACAAAAAAGTGATTAAAGTTAATGGAATGTAAGAAATTACGGTTTTTTTACAGACTTTCTGGAATATTTAAAATTAATTTCCCTGGAAAGGATAAAATTATCGTGGAGACAATAAGAAAAAAAGAACTTATAACGGAATAAGTCGAGGGGACATTGTCCTCCTGGAAACTGGTGACCGGGTGCCCGCTGACATTAGAATCCTGCGGAATGTCAAGGTGATTTTATTTTTCACCCTGAGAATTTTATATTTTTTATACTTGCCTTTCTTAATATTTTCCCTAAAATTTTTTTTTCAAATACAATATTAGGAATATAGAAAAATTTTTTTAGAATATAATTTTTTCATACAATTTAATACTAAAAGGAACTAAAAGAAACTAAAAGGAAATTTTTAAATATAAATAATATTTGAAAATCAAAAATATTAAATGAAACAAAAATATAAAAAATATTAAAAGGAATTTAAAAAATTAATAATTAATTTCGACTTTTATTTTATCAAATAAAGAATTATAAAATGCTCGTCTTTTTTATAAAGGAAAATAAACGAGAAAAAAATGTAGGTATAAAAAAGAAAGAAGTAAAAAAATTTCTAGTATTTGTAAATAAATTTTTTTTTTTGAGAAAATTTATTGCTAATGTAATAATAATATTATGGATGCAATTTAATTGTTTAAATTTTCTATGCAGAAGAGCAAGAAATCTCTTTGGACACAAACAGTGAGTGTTGTAACCTGTCGTTCCTGGGGGCCCAATAGAGGGGGATACATATAAGACCCATTGGGCCCCGAGACGATGTCTCAGTAGTTCTCTAGTCATCAAGTTCTTGCATTTACTAAAACTATCACTATCAGTTTTATTCGTGAGTTATTATTGGAGAGATCAAGTTAGAAACTGCCATTAAAATCTCGTCTTCATCGTCAAGATGAAGAGAGAAATTATTCTTTGTCTCCTAATTTGTCTCGGTGAGTTTATTATTTCCCTTGACCCGGCCGCTAGTAAAAATTTTTTTCCTTCCTTTCCGCCTTTTTTTTCTCTTTTTTTTTGAAGGTTTAACCTTGACAAGAATGCACTAACCAAGGAGGAAAGTCCGTGCAACTTTCTCGCTGGGATTCACGCCGGCTATCAGAAACTTGATTCAAAACACTTTTTATTTCTTTCCTTTTTATCAGAAAAATATTTTTTATTCTAAATAATTCAGTGAAAATATTATTATTCGAATTAATAATCAAAAAGTAATAATCCCCTTTCAATTTACGAATAATACAATTATTAAATAATTTAGTTCGCAAAATTAAAATTTTACACACAAAAATAATAATTTAAATTAATTAGTGCAAAATATATTTTTCGTAATTATTTTTTTTAATTGTGCGTAATTATAATTAATAAATAAATAATTAAAAATAATGTGAAGGTAAATTTTAGTACAAAGGGAACAAATAAATTTCACTGAAAATTTGTAAATTAAAATTTTTTATTTATTTAAAGTTGGTAAATAATTTACTGAACTTTAATTACCTTCTGAATAATTGTTTTTCTGAGGAAAAAAATACGTCCGCATTGTTTAAAGCCACACCTGATGAAAGAAGGTGTAAAATTATTTTGCTTTTTAATTTTTACTACCCAATTTACTTCCCAAGGATAGAAAGTAAAAAGAAATTTGAATAAACTTGTGACAAATGGCGAAAATTGCGATTTTTTGTTTAAAATTTCGACAGAACATTTTAATTATTGCCAATATACACTGAAAACAAAAATTTATTTGATTCAAATAATGGATTACTTGACATTATCAAATAAATATTTATTTGTATCAAATATTTCTTTGAAAAAAATAATTATTTGAGACAAATATTTCTTTGATACAAATATTTTTTTGATACAAATATTTCTTTGATACAAATATTTCTTTGATACAAATATTTATTTGAAAAAAAATGATTTGCTTCAAATAAATATTTATTTTGTTAAGACAAATAATCGGTTATTTGAATCAAAAATAAAATTTTTTTTTCAGTGATAGAGAACAATAAAAAATGTGTTTTTGAAAATATTTTTCTTTTTTGCAGGTGTTGCGAGTGCATTGACGAGAAAACAACAGTCTGCCGAACAAAATCGTCGAAGAGTGTCTACACCAGTGAATAAAAAACCAGAACCCGTCCAAGAAGATGAAGACAATGACCAGAACCCGTCCAAGAAGATGAAGACAATGACGATGAACTTACGGACGAATGTCCAGAGCCAAATGGTTTTTTTCCAGACGCTGAACAATGCGATAAATATTACGATTGTAGGGATGGAAAATATACGGAAAAACTCTGTCCCGATGGTTTAGTTTTCAATGATTTTAGTCCCCAACATGAAAAGTGTGATTTACCTTTTGGAATTGATTGCTCCAAGAGGCTTAAACTTCGTAAGTATTATAATATATTTTTTCTTAATTCTTTTTTTTTATTTAGGGTTCAACTCAGAACAAAATAATAATAATAATAGTATAGCAATATTATTATTATAAAAAATAATTTGAAAAATTTTTAATTAAAAAACTTGAATTATTATCAATATAATTAATAAAAGCAAAAAAATGATGAATGAATAGATTGCGACCAATTTCAAGAAAAAAAAATCTCAAGGATCTTTCTTTTGAATTTTGCTTTTTTTTTGTTCTTTTTCAGAAACACCACATCCAAGTCTTCACTGTCCTCGAATGCATGGTTATTTTGCCCACGAGGACAACAGGATTTGCGATACATTTTATTATTGTGTCGAAGGCAAATTTAACATGATAATGTGTCCCGCCGGTTTGGTATTCTCGCCAAAAACTGGAATTTGCAATTGGCCTGATGAGGCGCAAAAAAAAGGTTGTGGCTCGCGGGAACTTTTTAATTTTACATGTCCAAAAGTTGATGATTCAGTGGCGGCGACACATCCACGTTATCCTGACACTGAGGACTGTCAATATTTTTATGTTTGCGTTAATGGCGATATTCCAAGACGAAGTGGTTGTAAACTTGGTCAAGCTTTTGATGAGACAACAGGAAAATGCGACTGGGCGAGAAAAATTCCTGAATGGTATGTGAAATAAAAAAAGAAAAAATCCTATTAAAAAAAAAATTTGTTTCCAAATTATTATTATTATTATTTATTAATTACAAAGGAGAATTTATAATTTTTTTTTATTTCATTAGGAACACAAAAGAAAACCTTTCTTTCAAGATACTTGTTCATTAATAATAATTGTTATTAAAGAAATTAATTATTAAATCTTTAATAAATTGTTAATAAATTATTAATTACAAAGGAGGATTAATAATTCTTTAAATTTTATTGGGAACAGAAAATAAAACTTTTCTTGCAAGATACTTGATCTTTAATAATTATTATTAAATAAATTATTATTATTATTATTGTTACTAAATTAAAAAATGTGGATAAAAATACAATAGCAAAAAAATATTTAAGTTCATATTATTAATACATTGATTATATTAAATAATTATTGAAATTAAATAAATATTTTTTTCATCTTCTATTCATTAATTAGAAAAAAACTTTTGTCATTTTAGCAAAGACTGGTACAAGGGTCAATTGACTGACGAGCAATTGGATGCATTGGAGAATCCGAAACCAAAACCAAAGCCCACTGGTGGTCCCAGTAGAAGAAGAGGGGGAAAACCTTCGACATCTTAGAAATTTAGTTAAAAATCCTGTATAATTTTTAAGACTACACTTTTTTGTATTTGTAATAAAAAAACAAATATTATAAAAATTGCGTCAAGAAATTTTTCGCCTCTTAAATTTATATTTTTGTAATATTACATACGTCTCAGAGAACGTATAACTTTGAACCACATTTTAGCTATTTTTGTCGAAAAATAAGTTTCAGAAAGCTTCTAAAAAATTTTTTAAACCATCAAAAAGATTTTTGTCGTCAATTTTTTTGCCTTTTTTCTATATTGAAAAAAATGTAGAAAAAAATTTTTAATTTACACCAAAAATTTTATTTGTAATCTTAAATTTAATTTGAGACGATAAAAAGCTCAAAATACCTTAAAGGGTGTTTGAAGGTATAAGTCAAAATCGAGCATTTTTTTTTTGGCTAAAACAACACAAGTTGTCAATAATAGTTTTGTAAAAATAAAAATAAAAATAATTTACTATGACATGTGAGATAATAATAAATAATAATATATAATAACAATAATTTATTATTAAATAAATATATTGATATCTATGTTAATGAAGTCAGCTTTTTATTTATTAAAACTGAAAATTAGTTAATAAAGAATGTGTTAATTAGAATTTTGTAATTATTTTAAATTTTAAAAATAGAGCAATTTAAAAAAAATTTTTTCATTATGTCATTAGTCGAAAATCTAATTTGATCAGTTTAAAAGAAATTTCCCTTCATCGCTTTCACCTAACGTGAATAACGTGAATACAATTGTTTTATTTATATAAAAGAAAAATTTAAAATATGGGTTACTTAATTAATTATTTCTATTGAAAAAAAATTCCAGAAACAAATTTAAAGTTACCGAGTAACGTTTCAAATTGATTGTTATTTATTGTTATTCTAATTAAACATAAAACAAAATTATTTCAAAATGTAAAGTTTAATTTTAAATAAATTTAAATAAATAACGTTCAAATTGATTATATAAATCTGTGTGTAATCTATGTAGCGTGTGTGTCAAAAATCTTTAAAAAAATTAAAAAATTGAAGTAAAAAAGACTTTCACTTTTTCATTCGAATAATTAAGAAAAAAAGGGGGAAATTTTATGTAATCTTTTCCTGATTCCTGGCCCTTAAAAAAATTACTTGAATTACCACTCAAAATCTTAAACAAATAATTAACATTGATAATTGACAATTGACAATAATTAATATCAATATTAATTATATTAATTAATATTAATATTAATATCAATAATTAATTATATTAATTAATATTAATATTAATATCAATAATTAATCGATTGTTAAAGAACTTTGATAAATTCGTTACATTTGTTACTCTTGTAAATAATTAAATAATTTTTGATTAATTATTATGAATATTTATTTAACAAGTAATTAATTTTTTTTCTATACTTTCTTGTAAATAAAAAAAAAGAGAAAGGAAGCCCGTGAACAGGAGGTATCGGTAAAAAAAATGATAAAGATGATTGTAACATGAATCTTGCAGACGATCCTTTAATCAAAGGAAAGCGAAAGTGGGGAAAATATTATGAAAGAGGGGATTGACAAGGTATACCCCGATGGACGTCCGTTGTAACTCCAGTTCCTCGCGAAGAGACGCCATTCAAAAGAGTAGCCAAAAAATATCATTTCACGTCTAACAAGTCATTTTTATCAGTCAAATAAATTTCATTATTTTAAGGCTCACTGAGCCAAAAATATAATAAAAAAAAAATAAAAAAAAAGACACAAAAAAATGTTTAAAGTGCTTTTTGTAACATTCTTGGCAGTCATTGCCATTGCACGTAAGTATACGATTTAACTTTTTACATATTTTTTATAAATAAAAATTTTTTTCCCATCCTTATTTTTAAATTCTCTTTTTTTATACAATTTTCATTTTATTTCTTTCTTCAAACTTTTATAATTTTAATTATTTATTTTTTCAAATTTTTGTTGCACTAAAAGAAAAAATTCTCCACTAAAAATTATTTTATTGAAACAATATTATTTATTTATAAAAATAAATTTGTATAAAAAATATTTTTTGGACAAAATTATTTATATTTATATAAATAATAACAATAGTATGTAATTTATTTTTTCTTTGTTTAGTTATAATAAAATAGTAATAAACTTTTCTTTCATTATCGATTAATAGGTAAAAATTAATAATAAATGAATAAAATACAACATAATGAAAGAACAATATCGATTTACATATAAAATGGCAAGTTGAGAATGAAATTTATTACACAAAGAATTGCTTCGTTACGCAGTAAAAGAACAATAAAAACTTGAGGTTTTTTTAGAAAAAAAGTAGATTTGTCCGTTATGGTCAGACAAACACCAAATTGCGATTGAAATACAATACAAGAGTGCAATTTGTGCAAATAATTAGTGCACCTAATGTAAAGAAAATATAAATAATTTATAGAAACTGTAGATAAATAAATATTTTTATTATTTAATAATATAATATATTATAATAATTACAATTATATATAACTATAAAATCAATTATTATAAATATAATTATAATTAAAATATTATTTTTTGTTTAATAA
>JUFY01026183.1:0-14558 GCA_001855655.1 Leptopilina clavipes | reverse complement strand
TATTTATTTATATTATAAATATATAATATAGTTCTAAATAATAATAAATTAATGTTAATCAATTAAATTTTAATCATTTATTTATAAATACGGTTCTAACAATTTTACTATGTGAAAACAAATGTTTTAGAGTTAATTATTATTATCGTTTTTTTTTTTCTAAAATGAAGTGAAAATTTTCTTTAAAATTACTTTTGAGTGACAATATTCAAAGATTTATTCTCCCTCGAGAGTCAGAAAAAAATACATTGTTCAAAAGCAGCAGCTGTTGATTTTCATTCCCTTTTTTCAAGCGAAAAAGGATCGTAAATATTTTTTACGGTACATACAATGCTACTATGGCTGGAAACTAACATTATTGAATTTATCTTATTTTTTCTTTGTCGAAAAAAAGAAAAATATATGGAAACTCTCTTTTCGTTGATATTTTATTTAAACAATATTTACTGTCAGAATAAAAATTCTAAATTATTCTATATTATTATTTTTATTTTATATATTTTTTTTACTATATATTTTTTATTTTTAACTTGAGTATTTGTCGCGGCAGAATTGTCTCTTTGCGATTTTCAAAGAAAAAAATATATATATATAGAATGTTGGAAATTTCCCCGTGGCCCTCTTATCCATTGGAAGTTTCATGAGTTGCCAAACTTTTTCATTATTTCGTCTATTCCTTTGGGAAAATACAATTTTCTTTATACACTTCCAGAACGAGGGTTAAAATTTCAAGAGAAAAATATTTTTCTATAGATTAAATAAGCGACAGAGAATTTAAAATTATTCGGATAAAATCGTGAATTTTATTGTTAAAAATATTTGTTTATTTATTTTAGAGCAAGAAAGTTCATTTACCTGAGCGCTTCACCTAAATTTCGAGATTATGTTTGCCTATTTCACTTTAAAGTTTTTTTGTATTACATCAAAGTAAACAAAGTTGTTACATTAATTTTAAATAGTTTTTATAAAAAAAATTTGTATATGTTCATTTTTTGTTTTTATATTTATTGCCTGGAAATGTTGCGGTAAAATTGCTTGGCAATATTGCCAAGAATAAAGGTTAAAAGAATAAAGTTTTTCTTTTTAGTTGAACAGGATCATTTAATTGCAAACAATAAGGAAAATAAATAAATAATGATACATAAAAATAAGGAAAATAAATAAATAATAATAAATAAAAATATAAAAAAATAGTCGAATAGAAAAAATGTTTAATTGTAAAAATAATAAGAGTTGGTTATTAGAAGTGAAATACAATGAGTAAACAGCTCTATAATTAGAGATTGTTTTCAATTGATGTTGCGTGGTGATATTGTTATCAAACTATTTTCATAACTGGAAGAGGCGTCAGCTGTTAGAATAAAAAACCAATCTCTCGAGCCATTTCTGCTGTCATTCTCTCTTATTCGCGTACATATAACACCTCTCGCTGTGAAACGTCAAATCGTGCGACGCGCAACTACTTAATTTAATCTCAAGTCCCTCATTCCCTCTCTATTAACAAGGTTCATTGCTCTTTGCATTCTTTACGTTCTCCAACAAGATCTAAATTTCACTCTTCTCTTTTTTTTTATCTCATCGATTTTTTTTCCTGAAATTAATTCCTTTATATAATATATTTTGCTTTATATTGAATAAAATACAGTAAAGTATACATTCACATGTATATATATATATATATTACAATTTTTTTTTGTACTATAATCTTTAACAAAATTATTTTTATCTTTTTAAATTTATTTTCGTTGACAAATATTGAATTTTATTTTGTTTTGTTTAAATAATGTAATATTATTCGTGCGTTACTATTTTTAGATCTTTTCTCCGTAATAAAAGAAAAACATATTTATATATTCTTTTCCTTAATATGAAATCTATTTTTGTACGAAATAAAAATATTTTATAACTTTGAAAAGCAGTAAAAAAAATTCTAATAGAAAAAATTGTTATTGCATATTGTTTAAATTGTAAAAATTGCAAAAAAAATTTTTTTCCAGTAGATAATATTTTTTTATATTATGTATAATTATATTAGACCAAAAGTAATTTGCGTGATCGTTAAACAAAAAAAAATAAAGGTTTTAACAAATATTCAACTTTATTTTTGCAATAAATTATTCGCTTGTAAAAATAAAAAAGTAAGATTTCAACTTCATGTCCTGATAATTAATTCAAATAGTTAATTAAATAGCATAATTTATTTAAGTGCTTTGGTAGGTGTTTAAACGTATATACAGATATATATATATATACATATATTTGTGCATTTCATAATTTACTGAGCAGTTATGAAAACGTATTTTTCAACAACAAAAATTATTGCCAAAGAAATATTTATGGTCAAAGAAGATATAACTTTTAAGTGTATTCATCTATATCATAACTTCGATTTAAGTGCGTGAGAAGACTATTTTTGTCACAAATAAAAATTAAAAATTTTCCACTCTTGATTTTCAAAACTGCTCTTTACAATATTTAAAGAAAATCTCTGTTAATATTTTTGATGAAATTATTTTATTTTTTGAAATATTTTTATTACTCATTATGTTATTTTATTATTATTTTATTTACATTATTAATTATTATTATTATTATTATTATTATTATCATTATTATTTTTACTATTATAAAAGTTTAAAAGTTGCCTCTTCCATTTTATTGGAAAACTATTTAGCTTTTCTTTTCGTGCAACAAAATTTTTACTAAAATGCATTTATAGTAATTTGCATTTTCTTTGTAATTCGTTTAATATCTTTTGAGGCAACTTTAAAAGCGTATAATGAAATACTTGAAGTGTTTCTTAGTGAAGATAATTCGTTTTTGAACAATTATAATGAAATGTGTTTTTTATGAGTGGAAAAAGGGCAAAAGATAAAGAAAATCATTCCTTTTTGCATCATCTTCTCCCTCTTCTCTTAAAACTCTCTCTCTCTCTCTCTCTTACTTACTTACTCACTCACTCACTCACTCACTCACTCACTCACTCACTCACTCTCTCGTGAACAATTATTTCAGGCATGTACAGGAGAGTTCTAAAGAACGAGTCATTCATGCATATCAGGTACTATACTTAAGTTTATGCGACTTTAGCGTACGAGTGAGTGCGAGTTTCGTGCGTGTAATACTACAGCATGTACACGTACATATAAAAGTCAGATAGTTGCAAGTGCAAACAACCAATGATGCTGAATTGTGTATTGGTGCACATGTATATAGAAAGTGACTGCTGCCAGCAAGTCTGCCACTCCAAGCAGCTCTGGCAAGCCAAAGCCAAATGGAGGCCGTATATAGGTACTCTCCGTAACTGAAAATGAGTGTTGTTGATACATTAAATCTTTGAGAGCGTCGCAAAGATGTTAAATGTAATAAATTTTTATAATTTCACAGTTTTTTTGTATTTTTTTTTATTTCAGGTTAAAAAGTTTTTAGGGGAAATTCTGAGCTGTTATTGATTGTCAATAACGATTAGAAATTAAGAAAATTATAGTTCATTTATTGACAATAGAAGCATAGTATTCGGCATTTCGTCGCTATTCCCCATAAGACTATTTTTTAAATGAAAAACTAAAAAAATGTTTCTTCACCACATTAGATTTGCAAGTTAAAATTTTTTAAATCTGACATCAGTTTAGTATTTAACGAACCCGAAAACCCCGGTGTAAAAAGTTTTAAGAAAATTTCATTAATTTAAAAAAAAATTGTCCGCTATTTTGAGTTTTTAAAATCTGACTTCAGATTCGTATTTAGGGATAGTAAATTTTTAATATATCTTTCTATTACTACCTCAACATTAACATGCAATAATAATTTTTCTTCTACTGATATTAAATAAACTTTTGCTCTTTTGGGCTTCATTTCAAATATTGCTTCTTCAGTCTAAAATAAATTTTCCATTAGCATTTAAAATAACACAAATTAATGTTTAAGAACATGATTTAAAAACTTGGTCTGACACAATTGCCTTTTCATTATGGACTTGAATAATATTGTTACGTTGCTCCCTCTCTCGTGGATAAAATCATGACAATATGAGTTTGATGAACACATTAGAAAAGCTCGTGAGAGAATGTCGGTAATACTCTATCGTATGAGTATATAGTTGTTGTACCATCAAAGAATTCTTGTATGCTAGTAACGTCCTAGCTTAGAATCTTGGACAGTAGCCAACTTGGGAGCAACTCACTCATTTGTCCAGGTGGTTAAATACAACAATCCATTGGTCCAGACAAGCACCGCACACAGGTCATTGCGATCACGAACTCGAAGAAAAACTAACTTAATATATTCTCGAGTTTAAAGACCCAGCATGAAAAAGAGGAAACACTATCAAAAATATGTGGAAGTCTTTAAATCTTCTTCTCATAATTTATATCATAATTTATATCATATGCCAAGAAGTGAATTTTACTTTTCGTAATTAATTTGTATTGATAAAGATTTAAATGTTATGGAAAAAATTTTTAATTTAAAAAAAAGGATCCCCCTTAAATTTTACAGTTTTTAACCCAAGAAGTTGAATTTTCTTGTACTGAATTACATAGATTACGGTTATGAAACATGACTGTTGACGGTATTACTCTCTACTTTTTAAAATAGATGTACAGGTAAAGTTGACTGTAATCTTTGAAATCATTTGCAGAATCAAAAGATCAGATATGTATATTTATTTTTATGCATCTTGATACCTTCAAATCTTTATAGGTTACAATGTATTAAAGTATCAAGTGAGCTATTGACTTGCAATAAACGATAAAAGCGAATTGATTAGAGATATCTATCAGGAAAGGATCTAGATAATGTCATGCATTCAGCAAAACAATATGTCTTCATTTTTTTATTTTATGCTTGAAGTCAACGAGGAAAGTTTTCCTTACTTACTTCACTAATGATACATTACGAAAGTCATGAAATTATTTTATTAATGTTTTACTTTTAATTTTCAATATTATTTATTAATAATACGTAATACCTTTTTGTAAAATTTACTTAAAAAAATTAATAGCGAGAAATAGTTTCCGTGTAAAAATAGAACATTTCAAGAATGATATTTTTAGTGTATTTTAATGAGATATTTTTTTTTGAGAGTTGATGATGTTTTCAATGGCATGACAAATGGGGGCGGAACATTTGTCAAAACAGCCTCAAGCATCTTTTATATGTTAGCCACACTTTGAGTTTGCCCTTTGTGGTATAATCGACGTCATCTCTCTTCAAGTCCTTGCATCACCACCTTATGTCATTGATTTCATTTTTTTCACAGTAGATATTTGAATGCGGAACTATAATATTAATCATCTTTGTCGAAATGTTAGCTTCCAAAAATATTAAAGACAAATAAAAATTTGTCTAAAGATTATTATATTTTAAAAGAATAAAAATAAAAAAAGAACAGAAACTTTTGTCTTCAATTTAAAAAAAAAGTTTATTTATGATCAGTAGAAGAAAAATTAGAATATAAGATTCAAGAAAACTTCTTTTTCATAAAAAAAATTGTCAAATTGACAATTAATATAAAAATTAATATCAAATAATTATTTTTTTTAAAGTAAAAAGCTGTTAATATTTTAGTAGAAGAAAAAAATAAGAGTTAAAATTTTTTGCCCAATTACGTATATGCATTTAAAATTAAAATTTTTTTTCTGATTGCAGGTGGTCGTTAGACACACAGGAAGAATCGGTGAAGAGTCCTGATTGGCAGCAGAATGTTTACGAGATAGCATCTCAATATTCACAATCTTTTTGCTAAAGCTACATTGCCATGTTGTTTAGGTAATTACTATTAACATACTTGCATGCAAATTATAGAAATTAATTCTCCTTTAATTATATACTTATCGAAATATAATATACAATATACCGATTTATAGAGTAATAGTAATCATTTAAAAAAAATAGTTGTTCGACATCTTTCAATCAAAATGTTACACGAATCTTAGAAAAATTAATTTTCATTTGTGAGAAGGATACACAATGCAACAGTGTTTGCGTGTTTAAAGTCTACTAAAAGAAAAATTTAATTACAGACTTTTCTACGAGAAATCTTTTACAATATTATTAATTATTTACGAAGTTTAAAAAGAATTTTTAACATTTTTTTTTATTTCATTTTTAAATTTCAGGTTAAAAAAGTGTTTAGGGGAAATTCTGAGCTGTTATTGACTGTCAATAACTATTCTAAATTAAGAAAATTGTAATTTATTTATCGCTAGTAGTATAGCATTTGGTTGCATATCATTTCATTTTCATGGGATTAACTTAAAAATTTGTTACTACATAATTTAATTTAAACATTAAATTGTTTTGATATTCTGGAGAGAAATAAAAATAACTTTTGTCATTTCTTCAACAGCTGCAAAGACAATTATAACCAGATGTTTATTAAACAAGATTTTTAATTCTACATATGAGAATATCATTAAATTTATTGGATAAAAATAATATTTCCATTACTTTTTTTTGGGGGGGGGGCGAATTCCTTGACATAAAATTTACAAAAAGTAGCAATAGAGTAGATATTTTTAATGAGGTTGTAAAAAATTTTTTTAACTATAAAATATTTTTTTTTTAAATTGAAATTAGAAAACAAAAAAAATCCTTTCTAACGCGGTAGTCACTTAAAGAGTCATGCACAATTGTGATCTCGGGTAAATATCGTTCGAGTACGACCGTGTATAGATATTATAAATACATGTTATCATGCTGCTGTATTATTTTAATGCGTTATCTCGATTCACGTCCGCCGTTGCAAACACGCCCGTTATGTTGCTCTTGCCTTCTACTTTAAACTCTTAAAATCCTACAAATAATATCCGATTGTTGATGTTACTATTATTATATAGTCATAATTTTTTATATGAAAAAGAAAATATTATCATTGAACTCAATATTTATCAAAATTCAGAGAGTAATTTTTATTTTAAATACTATAAATTTAAATTTTATTTGAAATTTGAAAAAAATGTATAAAATTTTAAATAAAAATTTAATAAAATTGTTATTTTTATTATTAAAATTAATAGTAATATTTTATTAAAAAAATTTTAAATAAACAGAAATATTGAAAATAGAATAGTTCTCTCATCACTTTTTTTTACATATAAAGCAGTAAGAGTGTTTAAGTATGAGTAGCTGCTGGTTAAAAAAAATGGCACGTGTGATGCTAAAATAAGAACACGGCTATTTTTTTATTCTTAATCTCTCGGAATATCGAAACAAGTGCGACAGAGTTTAGAGGCTGTTGTATTATACTGATTGGAATTACCATTTGTCCATATTAACAGTACGCAAAATAATCTATTTTCGATGTACAAGTTTCAGGATTTCACTGATAATGAAACACACTGATAAGATAATAATTAACCTGAAGTTTTGAAACGTTCATTTTAATGGAATATTTTTTGGCAATTTTTTTTTCTTTCCTTTCTTAGCCTTTATTTAAATAATTTTTTTATGGAAAAATTTTAAATAATTTTAAAATTAAATTTAAAAATTAATCTTTTAATATACTGATCAGTTTTTAAAACATTTTAAAAACTTTTTCTGTAGACTCAGTAGCAACTTTTTTCTACAGTTCCATTTTTGAATTATTATTCCAAAATATATTTCATATATGAATTAAAAAATTTATTTATTATTAAACACATGAGAAATTAAAAATACAAGTTTGTGGAAAATCACCCAAATTCGAATTCCACGTGTAACTAAAACAGTTAAACATGATTTATTTTCCATGATTGACATGGTATATAGCCTTGGCAGTGAAATTAATATGACATTCACTGTCATGTAATTTTAGAAATTCAAAGGGGAAGTGGGAATAATTTTAAAATATTTTTATTCACAATTTTTTTTTGTACTTTCTGATAATAAATTTAGAACGAAGCAATTATAGTAATGAATTTTTAATAAGGTTAGGTGTTAGAATATAATTGTAAAATACATAAACATTAGAATAAATAAATTTTCCAGTATCTTAAATCACATGAATAGATTATTATTAATTATCATCACTATTCATCATCTGATAATGTAAATGTTTAATTACGTTAATTTCAATGTTAATAAAATTTCTTCAACAATTTTTTATTTTATTCTTAAATTTCAGGTTAAAAAAGTTTTTAGGGGAAATTCTGAGCTGTTATTGATTATCAATAACTATTATAAACTAAGAAAATTGTCGCCTATTTATCACTTGTAGTATAGTATTCGGTTGCATATCATTTAACAACACTAAAATGATATTTTTAATTTAAAACATTTTTAATTTGAAATATTTTTAAATATTTAATATCACATATGCTTAGTGAATTGAAACGAACACAAAATTTTATGGAGTTATTTTATACAATGCGATGAGTCTCTCATATGAAGTAACGATACAGATATAATATTAATTTTAAATGACATTGTCCTACAAGGAAATTCATTTAATTTGACGGAAATATCGTGTGTTTACAATATTGCGCTCTATAAATAGAAATCAGTTTCATCATCTTTTTCTTGGTACATAATGAATGAACCTCTCAGAAACACTTGAATGAATGAATGAATTTGTGTCTTTTTTTTTCTTTTAAACTATGAAAGGGTCTTATATTTAGTTTAGTTAAATACGAATATCAACAGCTTTAGAAAAACTAATTCTCTTGTCATTTGACAAAAGGTTATTCAGTGAAGAAACATTTCTGTACTTTTATCTTTATTTAATGAAGTAGAAAAGATAAAGAAACATTAAGGTATGAACCATCTAAACCTTCCGAAAAATTAACATTTTTTTTGTCCCTATAGATTATATTGATCTTAAATCTTTTTGTGGGTTCAGGTACAAATTTAGCAAATGTGAGACAAAATCAAATTTTATATATTTTTCCTACAAATTAAACATATCTTTGATTACAGTCCGAACTAGAATTTTTTTTCTCAATAACAAGACGTTAATTTTTCTATGGGATTCAGATCTTCAGATAAAATGTTAACTGTCTTTAACGCAAACATATTTTTTTCACGATTATATTGTTAAACGATATTAATCTTTGTGTTTTGATACATCTTCGAAGACATAAAGTTTTGTTCGACACGTGCAAACGTTTGCAATTATAATAAACATTTTCTAGTGTCACTTACCACTTATAACTATGACTAATCATTTTCTTTAAAAAATGCGAGCGATGCACATAAATTATCGATAAATAATCGTTTCTTATAATATCCTTCAAATCGTTACACAGAACAAAATCGAAGAAAATCATTAAAATATCTCAAAATCCCCAAAAGGGGATAAATATTAAATATTTATTCATAATCGCTCTTTAGATATACCATATGAGTTCATCTGAAAATTATAAAATGATCTCGTTAAAATGTGAACTACTTTTTAATTTATTAGAAAATTTATTTAGAAAATCGAAAAGGTAGTTATTATTGATATAAAATCAAACGAAAAAAAGGAAGGGAAAAAATAATATATATTTATATATAATGAAATGTAGAACTCTGAGAGGTGAAACTACTTCATGCTCGTCGTGTATATACTTGAACGTATGTTGCATTTGAAATTACAAACGCATTATGTGTAATACTTTAGCACGCATGTACGCATCTAAGTATCACCATTTCCTTAGGAGTCCGCATCTTTTTATTCTATGAGTGATTCATGTCATATTAACGATTAATTCTTCCTTGGAGGAAGTATCAAATTTCCATACTATATCCTCTCATTTTTATTTAAAATAATCTCAGAGGAAAATTCTATCAACATGTTTTTGAATCAGCTACTTTTTAAAATATTTTTTTTTATTTTGTAATCACCAACGTGTTTGAATTAATTTTTTTAATTTTTTATTATTTACACTATCATTATCAAAAGACAAAAAATAAAAATATAGTAAACTTAATATTTCACGAAAAAAATTTTTGACCACAGACTCTTATTTTTGAAAAAAAAATATTCATGAACAAGGGACAGTTTTAAAAAATTTTTTTTGTTTTATAATAATTTTTTCTTCTACTGATTATTAAATAATTTTTTTATTTTCTTCTGAATTTGACTTACCAGCTTTGTCTGTTTTGAACTTCGTTTTAGAAATTGTTTCACGAAACAAATTTTTCAACCCACCTGTAAAAATGTGAAATTTTAGTGAAAACTTTTTCGTTATAAATAATTCTTTGTTTGATTGCAAAACAACAGTTGAGTTATGGATGAAATTTAAGAAATTTCTAACTATGTTATTATTTATATGGTAAGCACTTTTTAAAACCTGTTTATTCTATATGTTTAAACTTCTATATATAATTCCTCTGCTTTTTAGAGAGAGACTTATTGGAAATTTAATTGCACGCGCAATAATTTTTCCCGAGTTTGGAAAAATAAAAAAATAAAATTATTCTTAGTGCAAGGTAAAATAATACGTTTTGATAACATAAATTAATTTAATTTATGCCAAGTGAGTGATTAATTAATAGAATTTTTTTCACCACACGATTAGAGTTTTGATGCCAGGAATGATAAATTTACGTTATATTCACGTTTATTTACACTATATCCAATGTTGGATTGAGAAAGTGGTTTTTCCCCATTCAGTTTGCGAATAGGCACTGCATAAAACCGTAATAGAAAGAAGAAGAAAAAAGACTGTCTAATTTCTATTTATAGAAATCCAGATGCTTTTTAATCACCGGGACAAGTTCGCTCTTTTAGAGGACAGCTAAAAATCTCAACTGGTTTTAAAACGTTTCTTCTCGAATCACTGATATAAAGTTTGCAAACCTGCTACTCAACAAATTATATATTTTCCAATTAAACTTCTCTGCACGCAACGCGATAAATGGTTTCATTAAAAATGCCTGAATCTAATTGTAAAAACGATTATTCATTACTGGAAGTTTATTTTTAGATTTGAGGACATTTTTATGCTTTTTTTTAAATTAGTGGTGGGAAAATAATTTTCTTGCCACATATTGAACAATTTTTGAATTATAAGAAACTTTGAAAATGTTTGATAATATTTTTTTTGGAAATATCGAAAATGTATTGGATAATTTTGATAAAATAAAGGTGTGAAGCTAAGGTGAAAATAATTGGTATGATTTTAATGAGAGGGATCATAAATTAGCTAAATAATGTATTCAACCCTAAAGATGTCGAGAAACTTGAAAGGGCAAAAGGTGAGGGGGTGAAAATGACTTAGTTAATGTTTGCATAATTTATTATTCGGTACGTACTCGTCTAATAGAATGAACAAACAAAGGCGTGACTGGAGCACGTGCCCGGGTATGTTTTTCATAATTATTCTCGAGAGTAGACTTATCTACCTGTGTGGCATACGTTTTATTTGGCATGTTGGACGTTCCATTTAGACACTTTACCATAATGTAGCTTTTTTCTTCATCGTCTCCTTCTCTCTTATTTCTTCTTTACTGTTTCCTTTGGATACTTTCCGCATCAGAGTTATACCAATCTTTTATCAATTATTATTATCATCATCATCATCATCATCACAAAATGCACTCATTCACCAAGTTATTATTAAACTCAGCGAACATTATGAGCTGTGAGTCAGAAATGTCGCCTTAAATGCTGAAACAATTAAGCAGTAATTAACGCCTCTGCCACTGATGACGACGAATCGTTTTGAAGTTCCTGAAAATACTCAATCGTTTTAGTGATTTTTTTTATATTGTAATTTCAACAAAAATTCTCCACTTTTGTTTTTTATTTTTCTTCTACTGATTATTAAATAATTTTTTTTTAATTTAAAGTAAACATTATTATTATTATTACTCAATCGTTTTAGTGATTTTTTTCCATTGTAATTTCTACAAAAATTCTCCACTTTTGTTTTGTTTTTTATTTTTCTTCTACTGATCATTAAATAATTTTTTTTAATTTAAAGTAAACATTATTATTATTACTGAATCGTTTTAATGACTTTTTTCCATTGTAATTTCTACAAAAATTCTCCACTTTTGTTTTTTATTTTTCTTCCACTGATAATTAAATAATTTTTTTTTTAATTTAAAGTAAACATGATTTGATTTATAATGAATCCTTGAAGAAATTGTAAAAAAAAGGTTACAAACTTTTTGCTACTACTGACACAAGAAAAAGTTGAAAATTAATATTTTAACGAGAAAGAAATTCTGAAAATGTTGATCGAAAACTTTTTGACATGAATGAATTTCAGTGATGAAATCATCGCTTATAACGAATTCATCTTCATCAATTCTAGACAATGCGGAAACGGTTTTATTGTAACAGTTATTACACTCCGTCTCATATATATGTTCTTCTTATTTTTATTATAACAGTTATTACACTCCGTCTCATATATATGTTCTTCTTATTTTTATTATATAATTGCAACAGGTGTGCCTTTAACCACGTGTCGTGACCACATTCGCGGTATTATTTTTAAAAAAATGATACACACAGGATAGTTGTATTACGAAAGGGCTTCGCTCATCGAATATATCTGTTTTCCTTATGAATCGAATCGTAGATTACAAATCCAAGTAAATAATGAATAAAATCAAGAAAGGTTAAATTTTATAATACAATTTATGATTTTAGGTTAAGTGAAATTCACTTCACCTGGTATTTTTTATTTTCATATTTTTTATTTGTCACATATTTGTTTTAATGGAATATTTCAATTTTTTTAAATAGTTATTTTCGAAAGAAAACAATTTAAAATGATAAATAATAAGAATTTGTTTATGTTGAATGTTTCAGGTGAGCGGGAAGGGAGGCGCTGACCGGTGGCGGCGGCGGCCATGCGCCCCGGCCCGCCAATCACGAGCCGTCGCAGGCCTCCCCGTCGCCAGCAGTTACCGCATCGTCTCAATAGGTCGAAGTCTCAAGTGCAACAGATTAAACGGCAAATCACTAACAAAGCCTTTTTTCTGTTGTTCCTGTTGGTTTCAAATCCGATTCTTGCCCTGGCAGAACCGCCGCCTGACAATGCACTTCCGGGTCTTGGCTCTAACGATCAAATTCATCGAAAGTGCTTGTCGTCGGACGGAGACCAACGTTATAGCTTACCGATCTCAGAGGGCGCACCACGAAAACTTCAAAATCTAACTATCGGTTATTTGACGGCCGTTAAGGGTGTCATGAAGGATCGACAGGGACTTGCCATCTCAGGTGCACTCTCTATGGCTCTAGATGAGGTACGTTTGTTTAAAAATTGTTATTTCCTCTTTTTTCTCTATACCAACCTAAACATAACCTCCAAGTACCGAATCCTAAGCAAAAAAAATTTTTTATTTTCATAAAAAGTGGAATTTCATTATAGAAATTCTTATTTTTAATTTAGAATTAATTAAATAGAAATCCCATAATGAACCATAAAGATCAACGAATGAATTTAAATTTTTTTTCTTTGTTGTATTAAAAAATTTCGGAGTCAAGAAACCTTTAATTTATTCGTTCCTGGAATAAGTTTTTAATGAATTTTTTTTTCGTTTGTCGCTTAAATATTCAATTAAATTAAAATAAAATATACAAGAAGACCAAATTTGACGCAATGTATTAAAAAAAATCACACACGAGGAAAAAATCATAATTTATAATGAATAAAAAATTTGTAAAACATTGGAGACAAATTAGAATCGTGTTTGATTCAAACATGTATCTTATTCATAATGAAATTTTATAAAACTCAGAAGTTTTTTTTAGATTCCCTGATTCTAAGAATATATCTTAAGGTGAATTTTATAATGAAAATTAAAAAAAAAATTTTAATAATTTAAAATTGTACAGAATTTTCTAATATTAAATATTTTACTTTTACGACTTAATAAATTGAGATTATTTTCAATTAATGTTAACATGTAGAATAAATTAAGTTCAAGTTCAAAAAAAATTTTCAACTGTCTTTCTTAAAAATAATTAGGTATTTAAGAAACGAATAATTGTAATTTTTCTTCTAATTTTCAATTTGATAATTTGGAAAAAAAGAGTTTTTCGAAAATGAAAAAGTGGTTTTTTTAAATTTTATGTTCATGGCCATTCCATGCTTCAGTATAACTATATGTATAGAGATGCACATTGTTGCGCACTCCCTCCTATTGTAGGCTCTGGCTAAATCGTCAGCTTAACTATCTATAAGTACGTTGTTAAAATTGTAAAGCGGATATCGCAGTTCTTCTACATTTTATTAATATAGAACCGAGCGCCCATTTGTTATTCTAGTTTTAGTAATTTTTTATTAAAACGCGTTTTTCCAAAAATGACATTTTTCATATTTTCGGGATGTCTAACTTTAAAAGTAATTTACCGATCAAATGCGATTAAATGCGAAACTAGCTGTAAAACCCTGCGTCAAAATGGCAAAGGTCAGGAAAAGGCTAGCTCAAGGCTAGCACAGGAATTTGAAAACCGTGTGCAAACCCTGGGCGAAGCCAAACTAATGGAACAGCCAACTCGCTTTCGTAATTTTACATTTTTTTCTTGCAAAAATTCAGACGCTCTAAACCCTGGGACAAGCCTTGCACCACTTTTCATCGTCTTTACACTTTCTAAACAGCGGCTTTCGTAATTTTACATTTTTTTCTTGCAAAAA
>JUFY01026178.1:0-14091 GCA_001855655.1 Leptopilina clavipes | reverse complement strand
AAAATTGTTTTCAATTGAATTATTATATTATATATATATTATAAATAATTTTCATTATCCTTTTCTAATAAATTAAATAATAAGTACTGTACTTGTTTACATAGCCGTATTTTTTATTTAAAAAATGACATTTTCAGGGGAAATCCTCATTAATTAACACCCACAGTTACATAAAGTTGCAACAATATTGCCAACATTGACTTAATGTTGCTATTATTTTTGCTTCCAAAATTGCAAAATATGAGGCAATGTTGCCAACATTGATGCAATTTTAGTTGCTGTGCGTTTACATTTAAATATTTAATTTTTATTTATGTTTCTTAATTTTATTACCTATATTCAATTTTTTACACATTATATATAATATATAAGTGTAATAAATAATGTTTTTTATTATATTTAAATTTAAGAATTAAGTGTATTTTTTTATTCATTCTGTTTATAATATATTAAAAACGGTAATTTTATTGATATGTATATTTACATAAACTGCCTATTTTACCTGCTAATATCATTGAAACTATCGACCGTATTTTCTGATAATGCCAATAAACTAGGTAAACATCTAAATATATTATTATTTCTCCACAAAGAGAAAAAAGAAATTCTGTAAGAATTTTGAATTTGCCGCACTTTCTTAAAATGCTTGCGCATGCTTGATGTGCGCTGATTGGTTAATGTATATTGTATATCGTGGCGCATCATGGGACATGGTACAAGATGGCGGTGGAGTGAGTTGCACTGTAGCCTTCTGTAAATGTGTATATTTTCTACTCGCCGGAGTCGTTTAAACAAAATTTAATTTAATCACAATTGTCTGATATGCGAATCGGACTAATTTAAATGACGCGCATTTCAATGTAAATATGAGTGTAAAGACGCACAGCGACAAGGTGACACCCAACAATTCGGAGTGGTGCTCGAGCACGTATGGCAGAGACTAGAAAATTCAAGAGAGATAAGAACCAGAATTTTTCACTCTGCTGCTTGGATATTATTCACGATTCATCAGCAATGTTGTGGCTTATTCATCGATATTGTGAGAATGTGAGTGTAGAAAATTTTTTTCGATTAAATAATGTGATATTGTATCGATAACATGGTGCGTATTTCGGGAGCCACGGTCGGTTGTCCGGTCTCTCATCTTTTCGAACGAATCGAAGAATCTTCTCTCAATTGAATTTTTCCTGTTTTCATTTCTTTTGGCTCATTAATGGACCATTAATTTCTGATTATACGCGATGTTTTAACCTACAAAATTTCCCCCTTTGTGAATTATGGCCAAGAGCATAAATGAGAAAAATGAGTTTCATTTTGCCGACGCTGTGAAAAAAAATGTCCCACCATTATGAACCCATGTTAGTTCTCTCGCCGAACAAGTTCTCGTGGTTCCTCGTAAAAGGAATTTCGACCACTCGATTATGCGACCACACTTCTATAGTCATGACTTCCGGGATTTAAGCATCATTCAAACATCTTTTTTTTCTAAATTACAGACAAATATTACGAGAGTTGAAAAAATGCAAAGCTCGCATATCTCGCGATGAACATGAGTTGAAGTGTCCAAGTGTTTTATTCTTTAAAAATCCATATTCTTCCAGACGCTCCTTTTTTTCCATCATTTTGGATATCCATCCTCGTGTTTTATTGATAAATCTTCATTGGGGAAAATTTCAATTCTTTGAGGATGGGCCCTGGGTAATAAATCTTTTTTCACTTGTCACTTTTTCCAAACATTTTAAGGTTAACTTTCGTTTTATCGTGCGCTTCAATTTTCAAAATGCATTCAATTCTTTTTACTCTGGGAACAAATTTATCGCAGTTAAAAAACAATTTACGAATATAGACTATAAATATAAATTTACTGTTTATTAATATCAATATATTATGTAAGTAAATTCTATAAATTATATAATTATAATAGAAAAATTTCAACAAAAAGAAAACGATAATTAGTGATTGTCACCATAAATTATGTTCAATGTTTTTTTGAAAATTGAACCGCCGGATCGTAGAAGGGCATATAGCCAATGTAATTCAAATGGGCTATATGCCCTTCTACGATCCGGCGGTTCAATTATAAACGAAATTAAAATACTTGACTTCGTATTTAAATTGAAAGTAAGACGTGATTTTTCTGTTTTTTTAGTCAGATTAATTGATTCATTTTTTTTATGAACGTTTTTAATAGCCTCATTAAATGCTTTAGCAGTACTATAAAGAACAAATCAAAAATTCGTTTTATTTTTTAATGAATATAGGTAAATGAAATATTGTTGCTGAGAAATTACTTTTTACACCTTAATTGCTTGTGCCCATATGTCTAAGAGCTTTATTACCCACATTCCTCTTGTTTGTTCAGTTTTTCTTCAAAGAACACTGTATTTTCGAAAATAACAGCTGTTCTTTGTTTAAATTACTGGCAAAAGTTGAAAAATGTGTATAAAGTTTAGTGAACTTCGTTTTTTTTTCTCTTCTATTTTGCGTTTAAATTTTAATTTTATTTCGTAAATTTGCTTTATGATTTTAAGGGGAAAAAAAACTTGTGTATTATATTTTTTATCTTATTTTTTATTACTGAATAATTTTTCAATTTTGATATAAATTACAAGAAGTTATACATTTAAAAAATAAATAAAGTAATACTATAAATTTTCGACATTCAATCGATAATCGATAACTAATGACGTTTAAAATTAAAACCAACCGATATTTAATTTAATTTTCGTATTTCTGTGACTATCTTTATTATATTCATATTATTAATATTTTAATATTAATGTTTCATAATTTTTTTCCCCCTTTTCATAATAATGACGTAACGTAATGCAAGAGCTTTTTACTAATATTCTTTTGTAATAGTTGATATTTTCTGTTTTCATATTTTAAGAAATCAATAATGATTTTTTTTAGATTAAATAAATTAAAACCAGGTCACATGGACTCAATGTCTTATTTCTCTTATTTTATTTTTGTGTCTTATTTATTGACTCGTTTTTTTTTATTTTATCATTGATTGACGGTAAAGAAATTTTTTTCACATATACAAAAAAAATTTATTAGTTATAGATTAAAAATTTATAGATAATTATAGAGCAAATTTCCTTTTATAAATCCATCATTGAGGAAAAAGGGTCACAGCTGCACCCAAATCAACTCATTTGCATACAATAGAGTATATGCTTAGATATTTTTGAATTTTATTTTTGTCTGTTCTGTTTCACTGTGAAAATATATATTTAATTTATTTTCTATAAATAATTCTATTTTTAAAGGAATCATAAAACCGGTTTCTTTGACAAATGTAATGAATCATTTTCACACAAGCTCCATATAATTTTTTTTTCTAATTTTCTTTCGGCAACTTATGCAAGTTTTATTAACTGATGGTGGAAAAAAAAACTTGAGACTTTGACTTTAATATTATACTGATAACTAAAAACCAGTTTTTAATTTAAATTATCAAGTGATTGATAATGCTAATTGATTTTTATTTAAGTAAAATATATATATGTAATTTTTTGTAGAAAAAAAAAATTAATGCAGAAGATAATTTTTTAAGTAACAATAGTTAATACATTTTTGTTCACTTGTCATCGATATCAATGTATTATTAGCTTTAAAGAAGGTTATGCTAACAAGGGAGTGCTAAATTTTAAAACTAAAAGTTTCACAGTCGATAGCTTGTAGTCGAAGTAGTTTTTTTCCTCCTCTTTTTCTATATATAAATATTCCAATTCGTTAATTAAAAAAAGGTTGAAGAAAATTATCTCATTGTAAAATTTACAATTATTTTGCCGAATTCAATTTTTGTTATTTTTTTTCTATTTCATTTGACATTGTTCAACTTTGAATATATGGGTTTTCACTGAGAGAATGATTTATTTACAAAGCGTCATAAACTCTCACTTAAGTTTACAGATATCTGCAAATATTGTAGAAATCTATTTACTTTTTTGAAACAGGTGTTGTGTATGTGTGGGGAAATTTCGAATTTTTCTCAAGTTCAAAATGGATATTTTTGTTTTTATATTTCCGATTTAATTTAATCGTCTTTAGTAATTGGAAATTTTAATTTGTTTCAGATAAATGCAAGAGTTTTATTAAGAGACGTTTATTTGATCGCCCACTGATATGTATCGCATGAAGGGAGATAAATAGGAGAAAAATAGAAAAAAAAGGAGGGGGAAAATTGTTGGTGTACTACTGATGATTTCCTGACATGATGGAAAGCAAATTGTATGTGAAAAATGAGCCGGGACTGGAAGGGCAATCATCAGCGGCAATGCAGGGGAATCCTCTTCCTCCTTCTCAATCATTACCATCACAGGATGATGGATTGTCACCACGAATATGTTTTGTTTGCGGTACATTGAGTCATAATGAGCAATATTGGCTGCGCGTGAAACAAGCACCGGGTTCAGCTCCAAATGAGCCATTCTTTCCATTTTTGGAGACGCACGATCCGCCGGTCGGCTATCGTGGCGAGGGTGTAAGAAGTGGCGCTGTCAAAGCGTGCAGTCTTTGTTATACATTATTGCTTCAACAATGGGACAGTTATGAGCGCGATGCACGACCTCATAATCAACGTATTTATTGGCTAAAGCGATGCGATGGTGGAGCATTCACGGGGGCTGAAATGGCCCTTCAAGGTGAATATGCAGCGCAAGTTCTTGGCTTGACGAATGAACAAACGACAACATCGCAAACAAGACAAGAGAGCGGTGCAGGACGACCCGTTGGAATTTCGCCACGATTGCCGGCGAATTCGCCATCGCCAAGAATTGAAACAACAAATAGACATCAATCGAATTCTGTGGAACTTGCGAGGCCGCAGCATCTTAATACCAGCGAAAGTGCAACAAGGCACATTGAACAAACGAGACTCACTATGGAGTCGCCCCATCAGAAATTACAATCACCGCATCAAAGACTGCAAAGTCCACGACAACATGTTGTCGAGGAATCGAGAATTTCCAATGAGGCTGCGCTTGACTTGCGACACGCACCAAGAAGTTCCCCTGTACCGCAACCCACATTACCACCTCAACCACAAGGTAAAAAAAACTAAAAACCAAACCTACAAATCTTTTTCAACAATCAGAAATGACGGAATTTCTCAAATAAGAGGAGAAATTGGAAGGAGATTACTCATCAGCTTTTTTTCTAAAATCAAATTCACTTTAGTGAATATTTTTCAAAATCGTTTGTTTATTTTTTTTCATTATATTCAAACGAGCTGTTCTCATTTCAGGAAAAATTTTGCTTTCTTAAATTTATATTAGCCCAAAGTTTAAGTAAAAATTCTGCTTATTTAATTCACGGGCGGTAAAAGATTACAAGCACTTAATTTTTCAATGGAAAATTTAAAAAATGTTCCGTCCATTTTATATAAAATTGTCCAATAAGAAAAATTCGATTTAACATAGATTCTAATTTATAATTATAAAATTCCATTAAATTATTCTATTTTGAATAATTTGATTTTGCTAATATTTAAATGCTCCTTGCGTTAAATTTTTAATTAATTTTTTTAATAGAAATCAACAATCGAATTGAATTGTATAAATAAAAGAAATAAAAATTCGCTTTTTATTCTTTTTGATATTAAAATTTTTTTTAAAATTAGAAGCAAAGTTGTAAAAAAACAGAATTGGAAAAATTTAGATTTTTTTAAAAGTTTTACATATTTCTGCTTGTTTTATCTATGTAGAAAGAATTTATATTTGGAATTTCGTTGTCGGTTCAACGAAGTAAACATTTGTTTATAGAAAATTTTTAATTTAACTTCTCTGTTCAAATTTAAAAAAGTAAACATTCTTTTTGCATATATTGATGATAATTTCAATAAAACGAACTTTGAAATAGATGTAAAAGGAAAAACAAGGAAAAATATGATTTTACGATAGATATGAAAATATGCTAAAGAAATTTATAAATATTTTTTATCATCAGAGACTAAAATATAAAATCATTCGCACATGTAATTTTTTTTTTTCTATTATAATTTAAAAAAGAAAAAAATGTCTCAACACTAAAGTAATATACAAAACTTGGTACTTTAGTAACTGACATTAATGATTTAATAACTATTTAATGATATTAATTATAATTTGTAATCATTTGTTGATAAACACTCAGAAAACTTCCTTTTTCCTGGGATTCAAGATATGAATTGCCGATATGAGAATAGCTTATGAAAAAAAGACAAAAAAATAAAAATAAACAAAAAACAACGATTCGTTATAAATGAAAGTTTTTTTATAAAAAAGGGAGAAATTTTTTCCCTTATTATTAAATTATTCACAAATCTTTGACTCTCTTTGACTTCCAATTTTCAATAAATTTATCATTATCATCATCAACACTGAATATAATGCAAATAATCTTGTTTCTTTTGCGATCTTTTTTACAATTTTCAATTGCATAATTATTAAATTATTTTTTTCTTTTTTAGGTAGAATCAATTTTTTCTTTTCTTGTTCAAGAAAAGGGGGTGGGGGGAATTGGCGCCAGTTTTATGTTAACAAATTTTTTTTTTCTCACAGTGATATCAAATCAAAAATAGGGGGGTGGGGGGCAAGGGGGTGGGAAATGTAGACAGAGCTTGAAAAAGTCGATAAACTCTTACCGAAGCTGGAATCTTCGTGTCATCGCCTACTATATGTTTTATCCAATGACCTATGACTTGAAAAAAAAAAATTCCGTTATGACGATGAAAGTTTAGCGCAAAGTCGCCTGCGTATTCCCCAAAACTTAATTGTCATAATATTTATCTTGAGCCGAAATAAAATAAAGCAAATTAGAATTTGGCATAATTTTCTTCTAACTTATATAGTATTCTAATGCCGAAAATAATTTATGCCAAATAATAATAATAATGGCAATAATTTACTTTTACAAACAAATAATATTATTTTTAAATTATATTATTTGTTTGTAATAGTAGAATTTAATTATTATATTATTCGAAAAATATTTTATTTGGCTTAATAATTATTATGAGTATATTTGTATTTTGGAAAATATGCATCAGTTAACTTTCAAACTTGATTTCTACCTAATTATTAAAATTGACCTGTGAGACGATTAATTGGATAGTTATCAAAGGTCAACAATATGACTTAAGAGTTAAGAGTCTTACGACATTTTATTTTAATACCGTGAAACAATCCGTTTGTTCTTTGTATATCAAAATATGACCTGATTACGCGTATCCTCCGGGTCTTCAATCGATTTCGATGACTTATTTTATTTACATTTATTTTCATCTCTAGAATTTTTGTTTTTGTTGGAATTTATATTTTTAATTTAATTTTAATTCTATGACTTTGGGATTATAAAAAATTTTTCAAACAAGAAAAAAGTGTTCCCCTTAGATATTTATTGTCGTGGATAATTTTCATTTTTTGTGTCAGTGGATGAAATTTTATATTTGAAATATGAGTAAGGATAAGTTTTCTATTTAAAAATTTTTTTTAATTTTAATACTTTAATTCCAAATTTAAACTATTATTGAATTATTAATTTATTTTTACTTATTCAATTTTAAGTTGAGCCTTTTATTTTTTATTTATTTACCGGAAATATTATATTTTCGATTGAATGTAATTTTTTGTTTTTGTTTTTTTATTGGTAAAAGAAAAAAGAAATAATTTTTCCATTTGGATTTTCTTGGAATTAAGTATTTAAAGCCTGGTTAAAATCGAGAACATATCATTATTTGGTATAAAATGTTGATCGCGGATAAACGAATCTTGTGTACTTATTTACGTTGGCCTTAGCGTTTCTCCATTCGCCAATATAAACTTTGTGAGTAAAGGTTAATAGTTTTACAGATAAGACCGCGAAAATCGTAGAACGCATAATTCATTCAATGAGAACGTTCCACTTGGTCATTTGCTTTGCTCTACTGCGCGAAAAACTATATATAAAAACAATACACAATCTGGCAAATTTTTTTTTTCCAAAAATTAAAAGAAGGAAAAAAATTTGTCCTCCCTCCCCCTTGTGATCAGTGTTAAAAAATAAAATAATTCATCGAGAAATTTCATAAGAATAATAATTATTATTATAACAATGAGTGTTATTGGGAAATTTATCTTCATTATAAATTACCGAACGATATTTGGATATTTTTGTTTGCATTATATGAGTGTTGTGTGAAAAAAAGGGGCAAAAGAAAAAAATGAACGTAAAAAGGTATAAATCTTCCTAAACGACTAAATCAGTGATTAAAATTCTTTATTGGAAAATTAAAAGTGAAAGAAAGTTGTGATTTTGAATTTTTTTTACTGTTTAATTTATTTATATGTAGAAAAAATTTGTTTTCTTTTGAAAAAGTTTTTCCCCAATTTTTTTTTTTTTAGATAAAATTTTTAAACTTTCTTTTTGATATGTGTTTTGGAAAAATGATAATATTCGTCAATTTAAGAGAAAATAAATTGGTTGAAAATAATGTGAAACAAAAAATTGAATTGGAACAATGTATTTTTCAGCAATCTATAGCGGTGGTTCTTCATCAAGTGGTGGTACAGACATTTTGGATTTGTCAATGCCTGACAAAAATTCAGTGACCGAAGTTTGCTACGTGTGTGGAGATGAATTCAAAAGAGGCTCACTTAGTTACATAGCGGCAAAGCCATTGCCAAGCCAACCTCATCCTTCTTCCAGTCCACCGCCATTTTTTCCCTCGCTTATACTACATCCGAGACCGAGCAGGAGTAGGCCAATGGATAGTGCTGGTCGTGTACAGGTAAAACAATGTCAAGTGTATCTATTTTTAATTTTATACGTAACAAACGAAAATTAACGGAAAAAAAAATTGTTTTTCCTTTTTTTTTTTGGCAAGAAAACTAAAATATTTTTTTCCTTTGGCGGAGGGGAAAATTTGTTTATTATTGTTTTCTGAGAAACGATTTTTTAATGTTCCTTTTTGTCAATTACAGGCATGTTCGGCGTGTCAGAATCATCTTTTGCAACAGTGGAAGAATTATACGCGTCAGGGTGTTCCACATGATGATCGTGATTATGCGCTACGTAAACGACAAGCAACAGCAATGGACGCAACAACATTTATTTGTTACACTTGCGCATTGGAATATCCTTCATCCAGTATTAGATTACTCTATTGTTGTCCAAATCCAGAGAAAGAGGCGTATTTTCCATTTATTTGTTCATTGAGGCCACCGCCTGGCGCAAGTCCCATTAGTCCTCAGGGAATGGTACAAGTTTGCTCGATTTGTTACAAAGCCATTCCGCAAAAGCATCAAGTTTTCGGCGGTGAAAATCATGAATCACAAACAATTGTTCAAACCACCGAATTCAGACAACAAGGTAAAATTACTGAAATTTTTTTGAATATTAAGCACCAATTTGGTATTTTTCTTTTGCTGATTCGCAATTGCGAGAAAAATTTGATCATTCACATTTTTTGGGGATAATTTTAATTTAGGAAAATTATTGTTAAAGATTTTTTGTTAAGAAATTTTATTACACATATGTAATAATATTGTCGAGTAATTAAATTCTTTAAAATTGTAAGAAAGAAAAGAAAGTAGATTAGGCTTAATATATTTCGATCGAATTAAAACTGAATGTTTTAATTTTCTCTAAATTTCAGGACCATCTCCACGACCTGCTGTTGCAAAATCGCCAGCTAATTCAGCAACTGGTAGTGATATAAGATTTAAACCGTACGACTTAAACAAATCATCGAGTAAATCGCGTACAGCAAGTGTCAAAGGTGCGAGTTCAAGTCAACGCAATTCGCCAAATAATGGTCCAGCTGAGAATGGCACAGTTGCTGTTGGTCAAAATTACAGGTGTTACATTTGTGAGAGACTCTATCCTCGCACTCATATGGAATGGTTAGTTTTTCTTACTTCTTTATATTCAAGGGAAAATTTAGAATATTTTTCACACTTGGAAATTACTTAATTAATTATTAATTAATTTTGCAATTAGTATTTTTTAAGGAACAGAGAGGATAAAATAGAATAGAGAATGAAATGGGTCAAAATTGAAATTAATTGTCAATTTTCTGTTCGTTTAGGTTATCAACGAGTCCAGAAGGAATGAATTCACATGCAATGCACTTCCCCTGTTTGAGAAGTATGGTACGAACATCGGAAAATGCTTGCATGGACAGTCATGGAAGGGTATTGGCGTGCAGTCATTGCGTTAATCATTTGGCCCAACAATGGGAAAATATGGACGCCGAAAGAGTTCCTTTAGAACGTCGAAGGTTAGATTCTTTCCATTTACTGTTTTTTCCCCTCGAATTGATTCAATTTTTACTCACATGAATATTTTAATAGCCAGTAATTACTTAAAAATTTTCTTCTTATTCTATTTCACTTTTTAAATTATTTTTCCAAAGCAATGAATATTCTTTTTAAAAAAATTTTTAAACTATGTAAATATTGTAAATGTTTGGATTAAAAGGACTTTATATATTTTAAATATTAAATATTTTTAAATATAAAATTAAAATATTAAACTGAAAATAGTGGAAAATTTATATCTTTCTGTAAATTTAAATTTAAATTTACAAATAAAATTTAGGGTAAAAAATACTAAAAAGGGGGACAAAATGAAAAGTAGTTGAAATAGTTATTGGAGAATGAGTTTTATTTTTTTTATTATTACAGATACGATATTCCTAGTCCTCATCCAAATGGCGATGTGAGTCGTTCAATAGCAACGCCGCCAAGTTCAAGCTCGGATAGAACATTCGGCAGTAATCCGGGAACATCGAGCAGTTCAATTTATTGCTTCTTGTGTGGATTGCACAGTGATCTTACACTTGCCCGTGTATTATATGGACGACCACAAGGACGTAATGCGCCATTTTTTCCCGAATTATTACGACATCAATCGCCAACTAATGCCGAACAACTTCGTGAAGATGGTTCGGCTCTTGTTTGTACATTTTGCTATCACACATTGTTGGCGCAATGGCGTCGCTATGAATCGTTAACTGGCTCACAACAAGTAAATCCCCAGGATCGACAATACAACACTCATGATTATTGTTGTTACGTGTGTGGAATTACAACTTATAGAAAGCGTGTTCGCGCATTGCCAGTGAAAGATTTTCCATTTTTGAGGTATCATCGACAACCGGACAAGAGTTTATTATTAGAGAATGGAGATTTTGCTGTTGTTTGCCTCGATTGTTATGAGACATTGAGAACGCAAAGTCTTGAATATGAACGTTGGGGTTTGCCTGTTGATAAACGTGAATATAATTGGATTGTACAACCACCGCCACCTGAGGATAGTCCTGAAGCTGCGATTGCACGATTACCGTCTGGAGAACGTTCAGAAAAAGTGGTAAAGTCCGTTTAATTCATTTTTTTATGCAAAAGAAAAATTTCTTTCCATTCATATAACTCAAAAAATTTTTCTACTTACTGTTATTATTCTTATATTTATTATTATCATTATCATTAATATTTAACGTTGTATATTAAAAACAGAAAATCTTTCAGGTACCGTCGACATTAACTGTGAAGCCAGTGAGGAAAAATTGTTCGCCGAAAGCCCCGGAGAAGAAACCGACCGTTAAAATTCCAGAAAAAGATCAAGGTTAGTGATTTTCTTTTTTAATTCGTTTTTCAAATTATTTATTTGTTTATTTATCAATATTTTTTTAAATTACTGGTTATAGATATTTTTATATTTATATACATTCAGCATCCATTTAATTCCGGAGATAGGTTTGATATTTCAGTATTGATCGAATTTCGAGAGAATTTTCCCTTTCATCTTTTTTTTTTTTGAATGTTATTAAATCTATCCCTTCGTAGAAATATAGTTGATTCGATGTGGAATTTGTCGATATTGCCCTGTAATCTTTCAATTTGTATAAGCCAAGTTCTTTTCCTTTATTAGAATTCCTTTCGAAAAAGAATTACCCCGTTTGGAGTTTCTTATATCTCGAACATTCTTTTATTTCCTCTTGTTCTTGACTTTTTTTTTCTTTTGGCTCCGTTTTGTCGCAATATTTTTTTTTTATACTATTATTAAAAGTTTCATTTTATATGGAGAAACTTTGACTAATTTTGTTTGAGAAATTAATTTTTCGATTTTTGACCATATAGAGAAGTAATTATTTAAATTTTACAATATAATTGAGTATGGAATTCGTTTTTACTTGTCCCCATTCTTGAAATCTTTTCTCGCGGTCTGTCTTTTCTAACATATTCCTTGTTTCGTTGCCAAGATGGCAGTTTATATACGACAGAGAAATGGGTGATGTAAAGAGGCGGGCAAATTCCTTAACAAATTGCGCGAATAACTTGAGCAACCCCTCAGTTAATTAAACTAGGGTTTACATTTCATTACTATGCCGTGTTTTTTTGTCTTTCTTTCTTTCTTTCTTTAAAGGAAAAACCGATCGTGAGAGGAAACAATTTAAAAAAAAAATTAAGGAAAAAGTTAATTTTAGGAACTGATTTTTTTAAGAAATATACTTTATTTACCGTCAAACGACCAAAAAGGAAGAAGAAATTTCTAATTAGAAAAATTTTTTATAAATCAAAATATTTTAAGGCATGAAAATTTCAATTTTATATACAAACTTTCTTTCTCTATTTTGTTTAATTGAAAATCCTTACGGAAGTGACATTCTTTATTGTGAAAAAAAATTTGAAAAAAAAGAATCGGAAGCATCTCAAGTATTTCGTTGATCGTTTTCCAAGATTCTGGAGGAAAGATTCTTTCCTGACAAACATGCGCTTGTAAGGAAATGAGATTCCTTTGTGAAGTATATGGAGTTTAGGCATGTTAATTCATCGACCAGAAGCAATGAAAAGTAATTGCACTGGGACTGTTGAGAGAAATCGCAAACCATGGTTTGAAGCGAGTGAATTAATTATGAGGAGAATGCTGAACATGCGAAGCTCTGTCTATATAATATATATACATATTCTGTCTGTCACGAAAGTATAAACATGCAAGACCCGCAATAGTTATGAAACAACTTGTATATCAATTTCGTCAAATTGAAACAAGCGTCATTTGACAAAGTTGCAAAAAAAAACGAGTGTGTATTTCCTTCTTTTGTAATTCGAAACAATTCGTTTAACATTGGAAGAAGAATTTCCATTAAGCAAATTTTTATTCGGTAGAACTATTAATTTATCAAATTTTCATTAAACGAAATTTTTCCCCTCCTTTTAATTGAAAGAAATTTTCATTTAACAATCTATTATAATTTGAATGATATTGATATTTCTTTATAATAGAGTTGCTTTTTCTTTTAGATAGAGGTGTAATATATATGATTCTTTTCACAAGTTACTAGGTTTATCGGGGCAATAAAAACAAAATTGGTTAAGGCATACCCGTTAACTATCCATAACCGGGACAAGAACTCGACCCCAAATTACACCAAGTGCCTCAAGGCGTCTGACGAGGCGTCGAAACGATGATAAAATGGAACGTAAAATGAAATTGGCACTGCCTCTCGATTCTCTATTACTCGCGCAGGGGAAAAGTTAAATTCAAGACGACGCGCCACTGAAAAACGGATACCGAGCTTAATTTTTGATTAAGGAAAATTCTTGAGAAGCAGGAATTTCAGATAAAAATGAGTGAATATTTATTAGCAAGGAATTAGAAAATTTTGCAATTATTTTCAGCTCTGCGTTAAATGAATTCGTAACAAAAGTAAAATTAGATTAATTTAAAACAAATACGTCAACCATATAGGATCCGCCATTTTGAATTTTTTAAATCTGATATCATATTCGTGATCAGCGACCCCAAAAACCCCTGAGTGACTAGTTTCAAGCGAATTATAATGTTTTTTTTAAAAATACGTCCGCCATATTGGATCCACCATTTTGAATTTTTTAAATCTGATATCATATTCGTGATCAGCGACCCCAAAAACCCCCGAGTGACAAGTTTCGGACGAAATAAATAAATTTTTAATAAACTTGTCCGCCATATTGAAACCGCCATTTTGAATTTTTAAAATCTGATATCATATTCGTGATCAGCGACCCCAAAAACCCCCGAGTGACGAATTTCAAGCGAATTATAATGATTTTTACAAAATTCGTCCGCCATATTGGAACC
>JUFY01026169.1:0-15348 GCA_001855655.1 Leptopilina clavipes | reverse complement strand
GGGGTGGAGTTCACGAACTTTTGCTCCTGATGCCCTTTTGCAAATCTCAAGTGCTTCAAATGATGAATAGCAGGTTTAGTAATTATTTTCAAATCAAATTTCAGCAAAAAAAATACTATTTTCAATTTTCATTTATTAATTTTCAATTTTCATAATTAATCTTCTTTTACTATAATTAATTATATAATTTAATTATAATTTAATTATAATTAACTATAATTTCAATAATTAACTATAATTTCAATAATTAATATATTAATAAATTAATAATTAATAATTATTGTAATAATATTAAATAATTGAAATAAAATATAGAACATATATTGTGAATAATAATAAATTAATTAACCATAAAATTGGCGAATATTTATTTTTAAACATTAAAAATTTGTTTCAGATTACAAACTGGTTTCACGGAATCAGAAGTGCTTCAAATATTTTGTGATGTTTGTGAGGCTGTCTCTCGTTTACATCATTGTCAAACGCCCATTGTTCATAGAGATCTCAAGGTCAGTGTTGAAAAAAAAATGTTCTAATTATGTAATAAATATTAAAAAGAGAATATAAAAAATATGATACATATAAAAATGTTCCAATCTTTATAATTAAAATAATAAAATACAACCGAATTTCGAATTCATATAATGATTATTAATTATTAAATGTTGTAATTTGTAATTTGTAATATTAATTTTCAGGTGGAAAATATACTATTGGCAGAATCTGGGAATTATGTTTTGTGTGATTTTGGTTCGGCGACGGGAAAAACTCTTAATCCAAATGTTCAAGGGGCTTCGAATGTTGAGGAAGAAATTAAAAAATACACGACTTTAAGTTATCGAGCCCCTGAAATGGTGGATATGTATTGTGGAAAGGCAATTACTACCAAAGCAGATATTTGGGTAATTATAAAACAAATAGAAAATTTTACACATTTTTTCTATTAGTAAATTTGTTTTTTTTAATATTACAAAATATTTTTTTAATTTTAAGAGAAAAATTTTTGTTTTCACTGGGAAAATGCACTTTACATTGGTAAATTTTACTGTGATCCCTGCCAGGGATGACAGTTTGTCACCTTTTTCCACCTATTTAAAATTTTGTCACCATTTCACCAATTTTGATAATTTGTAACCTTTTTTTCACCTTTTTTTCATAAATAATTCGATTAATTTTATTTTCGTTCACTTTTTATTAGTATTTTTTTAATTTATCATTATTAAATAAATTTCAGTAATAAACTCACTAGCTTAACTTTAACTTAATAAAAAAGAGTATTTACTAATACCTGAATAATGAATAATAGAAAATGTTTTTGTTTTTGTCTCTTTTACAAATATTTTCCTTTTTTTAAGGCGCTGGGCTGTTTACTTTATAAACTGTGCTTTTTTACACTACCATTTGGAGAAAGTACACTTGCCATACAATCTGGAAATTTTTCTATTCCCGATAATTCAAGGTTTGTTGATTGTTTTCTTCTTCTAGATATGAATAATAATAAAAAAAAAATTGTATATTTATGAATCAAAGGAGTTTTCCATTAGTGTAAAATGAAAAATTTATTTTTAGGTATAGCCGAGGACTTCACTCATTAATTCGCTATATGCTTGAACCTGATCCAGATTTACGACCCGATATCTATCAAGTTTCAGTTATTGCCTTTCAACTACAAGGCAAGGAATGCCCAGTTCAAAATTTACATGTGAGCAATTTTTTCTTAATTTCCAATTCATCCTTTTTCTTTCGCTTTTCTCTTATTTTTAATTAACTCCACAGTATTTATCACTATTGGTAATTTTTCAATAAATATTTATTGTTTCCTTTTTTCTCATTTTTTATATTATTGTTAAATTTTTTCTGTTTTTTGTTCTTTAATAGTATTTTGAAAAATTGCTTTCCAGTCCAAAAAAAAACCTATTTTTGTTATTTAATTATAATTAATAGAATAGTTAGTAGTTCTTTTGCTTTTTACTTAATTTTTTTGAATTTTATTTAATAATTATTTTAATATAACTCGTTTCTGTAATTTTTTTAAAATTAATTAATTGTTTTATTTTATTAAATAATTATTGTTTTGGTAAAAAGAAAAATGGAATGGTAAATTAATAGTGAATTGTGATAATGCGAACAACAATAGAATTATTATAGATTCATAAACATTTAGCTGTGCTTTAACTTTGAGTACTTTCGTCATTAAGATTTAATAACGGTAACTATTAAAAATCAATATTATAAAGTATAAACTGGCAACGCTGACAAGTGACAATAGCCAGAACATTTCTGACCTTCTCTGTCTTTTGTATTCTTGTTTATACGCAGATACGCCTGCAACTGACGTGACATTTATCATTTATTTTCAATGAAAATAAAAAAAGAAAAACAATGAAAACGATCACTTTGACAATTTCTCATTTTTTATCTTCTTTTCTCCTTTTTAAATTTTACAATACAGTATTTTATTATATTAACTCAATGGAAAAAATTACAGTTTTTTTTTAATTAATAAATATTAAAAAATTAGAATTTACAGAAAAATAAATTCTATCTAATGAAATTAATCGAACTGAAAAAATAAATTGAATTTTTTTTCGCAGAAAGTATCGACGCCAACTGTGGAAAGTTTGCAATTGCCGCCAATGGAATCGGAATGCGTGAAGCGTTCGTCATCGATAAAAATCACGAAACCAACACTCGTCACGGCGGCAGTTGAAGGAACATCGGTGACGCCACGGCAACGACCAAAAGGCCAAGGCGTCACTTCAGGTCCAATTAGCCTTAGTGGACAAATTGTGGCGCAAATATCCGGTCAGGGCAATCAATTACCATCGCAAGGAAATTCAGTATCTTATATACAAATTAATCAACAAATAACGCCAATAAATACACCGCAAGCATCATTTGTGACGGCAAATTTAGTGCAACAAAATATTTCCTGTAATTCACAGCAAACATTACAATTAACGGCGCAATCGACCCAATATACACAAGTATCGCCACATCTCGCCTCACCAAGTCAAAATGTTGCGAATTTCACTCAGAATTCGGCGCCAACATTTAATCAATCACAAAGTCCATTGATAAGTCATTCGCCATTGACGCAACAATCACCCGTCACTGTTCAGGATAAGGGGGCATTTTATTTCGATTCAAAACCAATTGAGACTAAAGCAAATGACGACAATCTTGAGGCACTCTTTCCACCTTCAGGTAAAATTTTCTCTACGCTTTTTTAGTATTTTATTATTATATACTATTATTATTATTATTATTATTATTATTATTATTATTATTATTATTATTATTATTATTATTATCATTATTATTATTATTATCATTATTATTGCTTTATTTTGTACATATTAATGTCGTTTTAATTTATTTTGGATTTAATTTTCAAATAATCAAAAGGAGTTAAAGTTATGTATAATATGAAAATTTTTCAGGTTATCCGGATCCTTTTAAAGACGACGCGCGGTCAATGCCACCACCGGCGAAAATTCCACCTCCCGTTGCACCGAAGCCCGGTGTAACGAAAATGACCCTTGGAAATTTAACAAATTCGGGTCCAACGTCGTTACTTGGTAATACACAATTAACGACAAAATTAACACCGAATAAATTAACGAACACAATGACAACTCCCATTTTACCAAAGCCCGTTTCCGTTAAAACTGAAAGTTTAAGTCAGAATATTAATTCAAGTAATTCGCCGCCTGAAAGTCCGACTTTAATTTCATCGAGACACAGGAGAAATGTCAGTGACACGAGTGCATTCAATAAGTGAGTAAAAAAAAAAAGACAAAAGTGAAAATATTTTTCTGAATTTTTTTTTGTTTGAATTATTTCGTTGGAAAAATTGTTTAAAAATCCTTTTGAATTTCTTTATTTTCTTATGATTTTATTTATTTTATTTATTTATTTTAGAAAAAAAATCAGATAGACTTAAAATATTAACATCTACTGGAAATAATTTTTTTAACTGTCAAATTGAGTGTATTTTAATTTTATTTATCTTTGAAAATTTTTTTATAATTACTTTTTTTCAAATAATAATTATTATTGTCAACAAAGTAAATAAAATAAAAATGGAAAAATTAATTTATTGGAATTCAATAATAAAATTAAAATAATAAATAAATTATAAATGTACTTTTTTAGAAATATTAATTGGGGAAATAAAAATTGTGTTTAAATTTTTTGCAGAGTATTCGCGAATGAGACGTCGCAATTTTTGGCGCCTTACGAGGCTTCAGTGAAACCTCGTCAGGACGATTCTTTGACACCGGAGGTGCCAATTGAAATAAAGCCTGGAATTGGTGCAAGTGCTTCGCATGTACGTGTTGTAAGTAATAGAAATGCACCATTTTTTTCTGTTTCCTTCAAATTAATTTCTTGAAAATTGGATATAATTCTATTTAAATTAAATAATCAGTAAACTTTTTTTTTCGCTATCTAATTTTTTTTCAGCAAACTAATATTTAATTTACTATTTTGATTCAATGTTATTTTTTTAAATGCAATTTTTTTCGACATTTTAATGAAATTTGACTTTTTTGAACAAATTTTAACAGAAAAACATTTTTTTAAATCTAAAGACGGATCACAGTAAGTTTTTTCTTTAAAAAAAAAGAAAAAAAGTGAATTATATTTCAAAAATAGATGATAAAAAGGTAACAAAAAAATTAACGTACAAAGTAAATAATTTTTTAGCAATAATTGAAGCTTAAATAAAAAAAAAAATTCTAGATAAAAAGAATTAACGTACGAAGTAAATAATTTTTTTTATAAATAATTAAAGTTCAAAATTAGAATAATTTGTCATTTGAATCAATTATTATTAATCTTTAGATAGATAGAAATTCCAATAATAATTTTATTTTCGATGGATTGAATTTGCTTTTGATTAAAAATTACAAAAATCGACTAAAACGACAATTTTTGCGCCTTAAAGTCGATCTTGAGGTCTGCAGTCGAAAAAAATTGTATTAATCGTTCAATTTGAGAGCATTTACTGTCAAAAAGAAAGAAAATTATTCCGTTTAGTTGACCATTTTCGCACTGCACTTAGAATTTAGAATCATATTGTAGAAGTAGATCTTAGAAATCAAGAATTATCAAGAATTATTTAACTATTTATTTTATTTATCTACTTAATTTAGAATCTTATTATTATTAATAATTATTAATTATTAATAATTAATAATAATTAATAATAAAAATAATAAATTAAGAATATTATTATGAATATTAATAATAATAATAATATTTTTTAATTATAATTTTTATTATTTATAAAATAAAAATGTTTTTTTTTATAAAAATAGTGAATAATTGTGATTGTTGAAAAATTGAAGAATGAAATATGAATGGAAAAATGAGAAAACTTCTGGTTTTGTTTTTTTCTTCAACAAATTTGCTTATCTTCAGGGGGAGCTTTCAAGTGTCACAGGTATGGAAAGTCGATCACTTAGTGCGGATGTAGCGGCTTGGAATCCATTTGAAGATGCTCAACCATTTAGTCAACTAACAGAGGATCATATTTTTGGTGCTGAATTCGATAAAATAAGAAGGGGAAGCAATAGCAGTATCAGTGGTGTCAAAAGTCGTGAAAGTTTAGTTATGTCATACACGGAAGTGCCCGAGGATCCATTTGAATCGGCTCCATTCAGTTTACCTGGTTAGTTATCCCAAAAAGAATTAATTTTCATTACTTAATCATTATTACATTCTCATTTTTTTAATTTAATTTTTAATTTTATTTAATTTCGATTTATTTATTATTGTATTTATTTATTTTCATTTTTTAAATTTAATTTAATTTCGATTTATTTATTGTATTTATTTTATTTTTATTCATTTATTTTCATTATTTTTTAAATTTAATTTAATTTCGATTTATTTATTCATTAAATTTTTTTCCTCTAAAATAATTTACTTTATTTCCATTTTTTCAAGTATAAAATTAATTATTGAGAATTAAACATTTTAATAATAATACTAATTATATTATATTTTACTAATTTTTGAATTATACTTGCATTAAAATTGTTTAGAAAAAATTTTTCATTTTTGATTCTAAATTATTAATTTTCTTTTTCTATTATTTCAGCAAGCAAAAAGAATAAATTGGGATCAAAGGCGACGGCAATTGCTGGAGGTAATGCATGAGATTTTTATTTAATTCTCTATACTTTATTTTGAAAAAAAAACAAATACTCTTCTCTCTTTTTCTTTTGAGTTGCTAAAACGCTACAAAATAGTCATTTTATATATATAATAAAAAAAAGAAAGAAAGAAAAAAAAATTTTCTGGATACTTAATCAGGGTATTGACTAAATATTTAAAAAATAACTTTTGTCGCAAATAATCGTAGGCTATACATGAAAAAAAAACAAGTCACAATCTAGTCCCATTTATAATACGAAATGAATTTCACAAAACATTTTGATTGAAAATTTTCGAAAAAAAGAAAAATATTGGAAAAAAACGACCAGAAAGGGATTTTTCTATTATAGAAATTTTGTTTATCAGCAAATAGAATTTTTTTATTTTAAAAAAATTTTTTTCTACTTGAAATAGTGGATATTTTACGTAAAAAAATCTTTTTACCATTCCACTGATAAAAGAAAAGACGAAATCTCAGGATTTTTTTTTAATAATAATTTCATATTTTATATTGAAAAGAAAAAAAATGGAAAATTAAAATTTTTCGCTTTTTGTTTTTTTGTTGTTGTTATTAATGGAAGAATCAATTTACCGATTAATTATTATTGGAAAATTCTAATATTAATTCAGATTACATATAAAAGTCTAGTCGTTATTATTTTTGTATATTTAAAAAGTAATTGAAAATATTTTACATTTCAATTTCCTTGTAGTTGATTTTATAGAACAATCTTTAATAATTATTTTGTTTAGAAGATTTGAATTTCTTTTTGAAAGAAAAAGGAATGGTTATAATTTTAAGGTAGAGAAAGATTTTTTTTCTTTTGAAGAAATGGAAATGTTTTAATTTTAATAAGAAAACGGTTTTTTTGTAATTTAATGTTTTGTTTTTCATTTTTGTTTGAATTTGTTATCTTTTTGTTTAATCGTTATTAAATAATAATTAAAATAATCGGAACAGTTCCACTTTTTGGGGAAATACATTTCAACATGTCGACTTATAGAAAATGTTTAATTAATTATAATTATTTATAATATTATTAATTTATTATAACATATAATTGATTATATTTTGTACACAATACTCAGATTATATTGTATACAACATGATTAGTTAAATATATTATAATAAAATTATAATGTAATTAAATTTTGTAATTAAAAAAATTTTTTTTTTCATTTGATAATTCAAAAATTGAATTTTTTTCCGAAAAATTCGTAAATTGGGAAAAAATAAATTAAAGTTAACGGAGGTTAAAAAATTCCAATTTTTGTAACCTTACTTGCTTTTTTTGAATCTTTAGAAAAAAGGGAGAGAAACAATGGAATAAAAAAACGAATATTGGGGAAAAAAATTTTTTTGAATACCTAAACAAGAACCAAAGAGTCGACATTTTGAGATTTATCAATTTTAACTCTTAAGATAAACACTAAGATATTTTTATTAGACGAACAAATATCCCATATAGACCATACATAGTTTATGAACAAAAAAAATATATATATAAAAATAAATAAATAAATAAAAGGAAGATGGAGAAAAAAATAATGGGTGTTTTTTGAGAATATTTCTGTGATTATAAATTTTGCTCAGTTATATTTTTATGCTCAATCATCCCCATAGAGAAATTCTTTTTCTATTCTATATAAATAATAAAAAATACATTATGAAGTAAAGGTAAAAATTAAAGACAAAAAAAAATAAGTTTCCACCTTTGTAGAAATGCGATAATCACATTTTTAAAACATCGAATTTAAAATCCAAAATTTACAAAATATATAGTTGAAAAGAAAGAAAATATAAGAGATGAATTAATAATGAAAAAGAAAAATCTTTAATTGTAATAATTTGTGTGATGTAAAAAAAACCAATAAAGACATTTATCGACGAAATAGAGAACAAAAAAAATAACAGAAAAAAAATAGAAAATTGCATCAAAAAAAGAAAAATGTCGATTATTGTAAATAGTCGGAAAGTTTGAACTGTAAAAATGGAATTGTTTGCTTACTTATATTGAGAAATTAAGGGAAGGAATGTTGCGATTAAATGTAATGTGAGATATACATATAATTATAAATAATTGCAATGGAAAAAAAACGATGGAATAATTGAATTATAAATATAGTTAAGTGAGAAGAATTGTCTTTCAAATTCTACTCGAAAACTTTTTAGTGTAAATAATAGTTAGGTATTTAGAATATTACTGCGAAAAAAGTACTTTTATGCATAATTAAAATTTCAAAACTGTTTTTTTTCGACCTGATTTCACTGAAAGCACAAAAAAAAGCCCAAAAGTTCTAGTTCAATTTCTCTCTATTTAATTCGCAAGATAAAAAAGAAAAAAAGAAGCTTTCTTTCTTCATACAAATCAAAGCACTTTAAAAAGACTTTTCTGCACACAATTTCTATTTGAAAAAAAAATTCGTTAACAATTTTTCAATCAAGATATTTTTTTTTTGCATTTTTTTTTCTTTGGTTTGATTGAATTGTTATCGAATTTTTTCTCTTTGAGATATAAATTATAAAATGCACAGATGTGACTATATATGTATATTATAAATATTAGTGTAAAAAATACTATTAATAATTAATAATAATAATAATAATACATATTATTAAAAAGAAAAATCGCGACAGCTGGTTATCTGCCTTCCAGCTTCGGCGAAACAAAAGATCAAACATTTTTTCGTGTGTATATTCTGCTGACCTCGGGTTGAATAACTCTTTATTATAATATTGTGATCTCCTTTCGTAAATTAATAATAATTATATAATTGTTGATGATGTAAATTAGCATGACCTTCGGAAAATTGAATCTATTTTTCATGAAAATTATCTTCTTTCCCTTCAATATAATATAATAATAATTATGTGATGTGCATGGTGACTTATTATGGTTGATTGACAAATTTACGAGAATTTTTCTAAACACTTTTTCATTTTTGTAAAAATTGATTTTTTTCTTTAGAAACATTTTTTTTTAATTAAAAAATTTTTTTTTCGCAATTAGTTAAAAAAAAGAAATTTAAAAAAAAAATTTACCAAAAAATTCTTTGAAATTATCGTTGAAACAATCATTAATTAATAATTTAACGATTTCTTCAATTTTTAATAATTAACATTTCCATTTTCAATAATTAACATTTCCATTTTCAATTTAAAAAACAAAAAAATCTAATTTTTCGTTAAAAAACAAATTTTTTCAATTAGTTACATTTGATTAATTAATTAATAATTAAAAACTGTTTGTATTTTTATTAATTAACATTTCCATTTCCAATTTTTATAAAAAACGAATTTTTCGTTAAAAAAACAATTTTTTCAGTTTTTTCAATTTATTAAATTTGAAACAATTAATTAATAATTATTTAATTATTGTAGAATTTGTATTATTTTCAAATTTTTATAAAAATCGAATTTTTCGTTAGAAAAACAAATTTTTTCAGTTTTTTCAATTTATTACTAATTTATTAATAATTTATTAATAATTTAATAACTTTTTGAATTTTTATCAATTAACATTTCTATATTTATAAAAATTGACTTTTTCGTTAAAAAAACAAATTTTTTCAGTTTTTTCAATTTATTACATTTGAAACAATTAATTTTCAATTTAATAACTTGTAGAATTTTTGTTAATTAACATTTCTATTTTTATAAAAATTGTGTTTTTCATTAAAAAAACAAATTTTTTCAGTTTTTTCAATTTATTACATTTGATTAATTAATTAATAATTTAATAACTTGTGGAATTTTTATTAATTAACATTTCTATAATTTCAATTTTTATAAAATAACAATTTTCAGTTTATAATTTTTTTCTTTTTTTGTCGTTTCTATTTTTTCTCTTTCTTTTCTGTCTTTTTTTTTCTTTTTTCATATTTGGAGTTATTTTAATAAGAAAATAAAATTTAAGAAAAAACAAAAAGTGTCTAAAATTTAAAAAAACTCTCGACAAATTTGAATTCTTTTTGAAAAGAAATGATTGATGGGTTGGTTTGTTTGCTTGTTCACATAACTCTGATGTAAATATTTAATTACAATGGCACTAATGTTAATAATTGGCACCCTAATAATAATTATTAAAAGGAAAAAAAATAATAATAGAAAAATTTACCATCTCTCTGAGATGTCTTCGATGACTTTAAAAAAAAAAAAACAAAAAAGAAAGTCAACGAACTGTATAGAAACAAAAGCTTTATGTCGAAATGAGCGATCCTTTAAGATAACAAAAAAAAAAAATTAATAATTAATAATTCATCTGTCCACTGTCTGGAACATCCTAATGAGTTTAGGAGGCTTAAAATTTCTCACTCATTATAATGTCAGTCTAATCTGCAAAAAAAACTCGATTTTTAATCCTCGTCCCGCATTGCTTCCCACCTCCGATGTCTATATTATTAATCAACATAAAAAAAAAACAAAAAATAACACCAAATATTTGTTTCCGAAAATTAATATTCAATGGAAGAGAATTAAAAAGAAAAGCAATCAACAAATGCGATTGTCTTTGAATTAAAAAAATAAAATAAAAACCAGTGGACAAAGCATGCTTATTTCTTCTTAATTAATTAAATCGCTGTGTAAAATATATATTTAAAAATGAGGATAAAAAAAAATTGAGAAAAAGATACGAAAAGAAAGATTTAACAGTGAAAGAAAAAGTTGTTTTTACAGAATTACGAGAGCAATGACGATGATGGGTTACTTATAATTTTTTCGTAATTGCTGTGTATAATGAAATAATGTTTACAGCAATAAAATATCTATATATTAGCATAAAAAAGTCTTGTTTTTTCTGCTCATGGACATTACAAAAAAAAAGAAAAAAAACGCAGAAATCCTGACGAAAATTGGAAAAAAAATTTTTATTTTACCTTTCTGAAATACTGGAATTAAAAAAAAATTATGAATACTTTGAAGGATTCTGGATATTTTTTTTTGTAATTAATATTTAAAGAAAGATTTTTTCATCTTGAATGTTACATATTCTTTTGCATTTTGGGATTACTGCGTTTTAATGAAGATCCTTAATCCTCCAAAAATCTGATTAGAACTGTTCCAGACAAGGTGGTGGCGGTACTAACACAATAGGGGTTTAGAAAAATTAGATATTTAGAAAACAAAAAAAACAAACAAACAAAAAAACAAATAGAAAAAAAAAGAAAGGGAAAAATTTGGTCTTCTGTATATATTATCAAGGTGCCTTGGAAATATTTTTCTACTGTTTATACATTTGAATTGCGCTTTCTGTTTGTTTCACATTACACCGAAACTGCAACAGACCTAATCAGACACCTCCTTTCCTTCTAGGCTTAAATATTATTGTGTCGTTTATTTCTATTCTTGTGGAAAAGAATTTTTTTTTACTTAGATTCTGTTGGTTGTTCTTTTTTTAAACTATGGTAAAATTGGCCTATACGAGTAGAAAATGCGGCCCCCCTCAAACTTTGCTGCGCTTGCGCGTTTTGGTAGAATCGAGGAGAATGGGAAGTACCCGCATGGTGGGGGGCCTCACCCGTACAGGCTCGATTTAGTGAAAGAGAATCTAACACACGTGAGCACTGTTTCTCTGAATGAAAGTGATAAAAAAAAAATTGCACGGGCCGTATGATTATTCCCCAAATTTTAATTTTATAATTTCCATTTTATCGAAATTCTTATTGTCGAATTATTGTTTGACATAAGTTTCATATTAGGAAAAATCAATCAATATAATTTTCATTTCATTGAAATGTTATGTGTCATAAATTTTATTTGGCATTATTCTTACTTGTGAGAATATTCACATGACATGACATGACTGAGGTCAAATAATAATTCAACAATAAGAATTTCGATAAAATGGAAATTATAAAATTGAAATTTGAAGAATAACCATGCGTCCCAAATTGCACAAACTTGATTCTATTTTGTACTATTCTTATTCTTTCCTAGGTAAGTACGAACTCAAGAGAGTTATTTCTTCTCATTTTTGCATATCATCACTAACTCATTCTCTAAACGGGGGTTTTTTTTTCCTCATCTAAGACAAAAGAAAATTCCATATTTTCTTTTAAATAAAAAAAAACATCAGTTTCGTCTAATTTATAATTGCCAGGGAAAATAAAAAGTGCGTTTACCTTTTTTTTCCAGGAGTGATGAATGAACAACGGGGGAAAATTTACACCCACTGGAGTCCGGAAGCGGAAAACACTGGAATTGATGATGAAGCGTCGCTAATTGCTGAATCTAGTACCATTTCACCACCGTTTGTGAAAGCACCAATTGAAGATCGTTCGAAATATGAAAAACTTGCTTTTAACGCCGACGAGGTATCGAGTGATGACAGTGATAAGGAAATTGTCCAACGAAATGTGGATCGAACGAAAAAAAAGAGACGAAGAATGAAAGGTGTTCTGACCCGTAGAAGAAAGGAAACGACGCAAGATCTGAATAATGCGCCAGTTGAATACGAGTCGGACGATTCAATTGGTTCGGCTTCGGATTTAAAGGCAATGAATGACGAGGATTGTAATGGTGACAATGAGGACGAGAGGGAAAAGATCGATGAGACAATATCCGAGAGTGTAAGAACGTGCGGAAGTTCTGCTTATCATGCCGAATGTGAATCGGTAGCGACCCATGAGGACGATCATCGTTTAAAAAAATCTAGACGTCATCATAGGGAACATTTGCCGACAATTGAGGCTGATCCGGTGGTGGGACATCAGTACGGTGAGAAGCCTCTTCTATTGGATGATGAACTCGATCCGGAAGCGAAACCGGAGCAAATTCATGGAGATCCGTTCGTTGGTCATCAGTACAGGGTCAAGTCGTTGGTGAATCACGATAGTTCTTCGGACGACACGGAGAAGACGAAATCGATGAAAAATGGCATTTGGCGGATTGAGGAGGACGTCTTTGCCCTTGCGCCTTTCCCCAGGTCCAGTAGTTCGAGAAAAAGTAGTTGCAGTCGTGACAGCAATGCTAAAAATCCAGGAGGACAGAGTATCACCCCCTCGCCACTTAATTCGAATCTAGTTACGCCAATCACGAGTTCGCCGATAGTTTCCGGCACACTGGTCGTTATTGACGACAAGGACGACTTTGCACCAAAAATGGAGAACGAACAAAACGCGAAAGATTTATTCGGCTCGTCTCCCTTCTCTGGCGATTTTTCCTTCAACCAAAAGCCAAATCCGTTCAACAGTCTTGGTAATTATGGTGTCGATCAAGGACTGATTATTTCGAATCCAATTCAGCAACAGTATTTTGATTACACACCGTATCAGAAGAACTTGGTCACGTCGAGTTCGAAATTCGGCACCGTCACTGTAAAATCTACCAATGACGAACCAAAAGATTTGTTCGGCTCGATTCCATTCGATGAATTGAATATGAGTTTGCACGAGAGACCAAATTCACTTCCACTGTCGCAATCGCCATCGTTTGTTGACAATGCCCTAACGTCGATATTATCATCAAGCGCCCAATCGACAAAATCGGGTCAATTTGATTATTCATCACGACAAATGGAGCACGCTACACGAATTACGATTCAAGCGACGAATAGTGTCTCGAGACCGGACATCAATTCGGATATTGTTTCACCAATGTCGCCTGAGCCACTAGTCATGGACGACTCGCCGAAATTCAAAAAGGACAAAGCCTCCAAGTATCATTTGATTAATGAGAATCGAAATGATACTATTAATGTTCTACCTTCTGTGAAGATACAACACAAGAATAAGAGTTCGAGTTACAAGAAGACGCCGAAAGGTAAGAAAAGTCCAGCTGTTGCAGCTGGCGTTAGTAATATGAGTTTTGAGGATTTTCCAAGCGACGAGAATGATGATAGACACACGGGCTCGTCATTGACGCCATTTGAGGTGATACGCGAGCCGGAAAAGAGGTTCGGCTCATTGAAACGTAGAAGTAATCCGTTCACTTGAGGGCACGTTAGTGGGAAACTGGATCAAGTTGTTCGAAGATACGCCGGCGTTTTATCTGGAGGCAGATGCAATAAGTTCCAATTTTAAACGGGGTTCGTAATTTTTTTCTTTTAATAATAGATATTTGTAACGCGATCTGAAGAAAGGGACCTTAGAAGCAAAAAGTTTTAGTTTAAGTTTGTAAATTTTTGGAGTAAAAATACATAGAAAGAGGATCAAGATTAAACTATCACAAACATAACCTATAATTTTTTTTCTTCTAAGGTCCCTTTCTTCAGATCGCGTCACATTTATACTCAAAATTAAGATTTTCAGTACATAAATTATTTTCCTCTATATTATGAAATTCAATTTTAATACACAGATCTTAACGACATTCAGAAATTGATTGATTTTGCTCAAGGACGAATAATTTTTATGTCTTGTTGAATAAATTACGTTGTGATGACTTTGGGGAACACAAATTATTTCGTTCAGGAGTCTCAATTATACGCATTTTCTTCTTGAACATGAAAGATTAAACACTAAAGATGATTTTCGTCTTTGAATCACCGAATTTGAACCGGCCGCTTAAAAGTTAAGTGAAATTTTAAATGTCATGGGAATATTCGCATAAATAAGAATTATCTGAATCAAGAATTGGCCTGAATTATTCGAAGCCACGCCAATAAAAAAATTAGAAGAAGAAGACTTTAGGGAACACAATTTTTTTTGTTCACGAATCTCAATTACACACATTTTCTTCTTGAACACGAAAGATTAAACACTAAAGATTATTTTTGTCTTTGAATCACCGAATTTGGACCGGCGGCTTAAAAGTTAAGTGGAAAATGTTAAATTTCCATTTTTTTAGCAGGACTTTCTTTTTGAAAGTCGAAAAAGATCTGATTATTAAAATTGAATTACATAAATATAAAAAATTTCTCTAATATTATAAACAAGATAAGATCGTCACAGAACTTTAAAAGTTCAAATTGGAATAATATAAAAGAAATCACCTCCAGATTGAAAATCCAGTGTGAAAAAAAAAATTGCATACTTGAAAATTACGCCAGAAATCCCACACGTATTACCTTAATGATTATATATACAAATATTGAAGACAATTTAAGGACGTTGAAGTACGCAACGTTTATCATAAACGAAAAAATTTTTTTTATAATATTCCTAAAATGACTTAACATATAACCAAAATTATTTAAATATACATATATCATATATTATTTCCATAAAAAACCCAAAAAAAAA
>JUFY01026168.1:7156-20538 GCA_001855655.1 Leptopilina clavipes | reverse complement strand
AAGTATCAAATTGATACCAAATTTTTGGATCAATTTTGGTGTCAAATTGATACCAAAATTATCAAATTGACACCAAAACTATCAAATTGACACCAAAAGTATCAAATTGACCCCAAAAGTATCAAATTGATACCAAATTTTTGGATCAATTTTGGTGTCAAATTGATACCAAAATTATCAAATTGACACCAAAACTATCAAATTGACCCCAAAAGTATCAAATTGATACCAAATTTTTGGATCAATTTTGGTGTCAAATTGATACCAAAATTATCAAATTGACACCAAAACTATCAAATTGACACCAAAAGTATCAAATTGATACCAAATTTTTTGATCAATTTGATAATTTTGGTATCAAATTGATACCAAAACTATCAAATTGATACCAAAAGTATCAATTTGACACCAAATTTTTGTATCAATTTGATAATTTTGGTATCAAATTGATACCATTAAGTTTGCAGTGAATATTTACCAAATTTTGATATAAACTTTGATTTGTTTTTGAATTTTATTTCAAAGACACAAATTTTTTTAATATTGTCCATTTGGTTCTTTTTTTTTAAATATATATGAAAAACTTTTCGAAAAGCGTATATAGCAATTATTTAACGATTATTTTTTAATCGATATTCCCATTATTTGTTGACATAATCTTTTAATTGTTTTCGAAATCACCTGCAAACATCGCGGGGCGTATCACCTGCTTTATCGCACTTATTTAACGTTTTTCTATATATGTGTATATCATTTTACTATTAGTCAAAAAAGTGATGCCTAAAATAATATTTGTCAAATATTATTGGTTCTTGGAAAAATTATTTCGAATCTTATATGAATCTTACGCCTTAAGTCTTAAGTCTTAAGTCTTACGTTCTTATTCTTAAGTTCTTAAGTTCTTAATCTTAGGCCTTAAGTCTTACGTCATACGTTTCAATTCTTACGCCTTAAGTCATACGTCTTAGGTTTTAATTCTTACGTCTTGAACCTTACGCCTTAAGTCTTACATCTTATGCCTTAAGTTTGACGTCTTATTCCTTACTTTTCAATTCTTGAAAAGTAAGACCTCTTGAATCTTACACCTTAAGTCTTACGTTTTAATTATTACGTCTTGAACCTTACGTCTTAAGTATATTACATCTTATGCCTTAAGTCTTACCTCTTGAATCTTATGCCTTAAGTCTTACGTTTTAATTCTTACGTCTTGAACCTTACGTCTTAAGTATATTACATCTTATGCCTTAAGTCTTACGTCTTACGTCTTACGTCTTACTTTTTAATTCTTATACCGCTCTTGAATCTTAAGCCTTAAGTCATAATACGCCTTAAGTCTTACGTTTTAATTTTTACGTCATAATTCTTAAGTCTTACGTCCTAATTCTTACGTTTTACGTCTCACGTCATAAGTCTTATAACTTGCGCTTTAAGTTTTAAACGTAGCTGTCGTAATTCTTAATTCATATACTTCTTATTTCATAAAATCTTAATTCTTACGTCTTAAGTTTTAAGTCTTACGTCTTGATTCTTAAGTATATTATAATATAAATAATTACTGTTTACAAGCAGAATTTGCTTTCTATTTTTTTTTTTTTTTTTTTTTGCTTCTTAAATTCTTTTACGGAAAAATTATCCTTTACTATTTTTAACAATGTATAAAGTGCTTTTAAATTAATAATAATGTGATCTAGAATAAAGATAATCGAGACAATCTTAAAAGGGGACCAAAAAAAAAAAATCATTTACTCAATTATATTTGGAAAAAATGTATCGCACTTTAAAAAGGGATATCATATCAGTAATGTGAATCTGCATTAAACCCATCATAATACATTACTCGAGAATTTTTCAATATATTCCCATCTGGTGACATTATTTTTCAATTAATAATTTCTTTTTTTCCCCGCAACATTCTTCATTAATACATCACACTGAAGAAAATATTTATTTGATTCAAATAACTACTTGTTTATTATCAAATAAATATTTACTCGAACCAAATAATTTTTTTTTTGAATGAAATACCATTTAATCGACTCAAATAAATATTTACTTGAACCAAATAAATTTTATTTGAATACAATACCATTAAATCGACTGAAAAAAATTTATTTGGTACAAATAAATTTTTTTTGAATCAAATATCATTTAATTGACTCAAAAAGAATTTATTTGTATCAAATAAATATATATTTGTATCAAATAAATATTTATTTGTATCAAATAAATATATATTTGTATCAAATAAATATTTATTTGTATCTAATAAAGTTTATTTGAGTCAATTAAATAATTTTTTATTCAAATACAGAAATTATTGATTCAATTACAGTTTATTTGATTTAAATAAAAATTATTTGGTTCAAGTAAATATTTATTTTGATAATAGACAAGTAATCGGTTATTTGAATCAAATAAATTTTTTTTATAGTGTAGAAAAAATGTTTTGATTTTGAAAAAAAAAATATTCCATCTTGATCAATTAAAAATAAGTAAATTTCACTCAATTTTGTATTTAGAATGAATTTTAATTTTAATGTGTAATTTTATCAATATTCGTTTAAAGTTATATAAATCAATCAACTATTTTGCTCCTTATTAAATGTTACTCCATAAAATAAACAGAGGAATTGAAGTTGAAATCATATAAATAATGAAACGAGTTATGTACTTAGATATATTTTTCCAAACGCCTACGTTTCTTTGTTTCAAGGATTTGAAAAAGGATCATCTTCCTTTCTATATACATTCTCTTGCGTAAGGTGAAGAATATGTTTTTTAGATTATATACAACGAAGAATTATTCCGCGATCTCGTTTTAACACCATCGGGGTCTAATGATTTTGAAATTGAACCAATTGCGCAAATTGTCAGGATAATAGATACACATATACAGACGCAATTAATATTAAAATTATCATTTTTATTTTCATGTCAAATGTCTTCGATTCTAGAGAAAAAGTCCAAAAAACAAAAAAACCAGGAAAGAGAATAATAAATTAAATTTTTTTTCAATTTACCCAGATAATTGATATAAATTAGAAGAACTAAAAAGAAAATTTTTTTTAAACTATGTAAATTGTTAATGAATAGTTTCTAAAATTTAATTGAAGAATCGTAAAAAATTAGTACTCTCTCTCTCTCTCTAATAGGTTATAATATTCAACCTATAAGGAAAAAAGTAGTAAAACTTAAATTATTTATTCACTCATGAATAATTGAGACTGTATATATTATCTTAATCGATAATGACTTTTCTTAGTGCTTGTATACACTAACAATAAATCATTAAGTCATTGAACAAACTTGACATTGAAGGCAGGTGCTTGTTACCTGAAATTCAATACTCCAATTATGAAATTTCATATTTTTCCCAATGATGCTAATTATTTTTTATTAAGTAGAATGTGTGAAAATAATAAATAATAGCGAAAGTCAAGTAATTCCATTTACTATAGTAAATAATTACTTGACTTAAATTAATTAAGTTAAATTAATTAAGAATTACTTTAATTTAAAAAAAACGCGTTATACTCTCTAAATCTGAATTAGTGAAAAGTCTTCCACTAATTCAAATTAGTAGAAATTTCCACTAATTTTTAGTAAAATTTTACTATTTCATTTAGTAGTCCTAATTTTTTTTACTAAAGTTTTAGTAGAAAATTACTAAAAATTAGTGGAAATTTCTACTAATTTTTAGTAAAATTTTACTATTTCATTTAGTAGTCCTAATTTTTTTTACTAAAGTTTTAGTAGAAAATTACTAAAAATTAGTGGAAATTTCTACTAATTTGAATTAGTGGAAGACTTTTCACTATAATTCAGATTTAGAGAGTATATAACACGTTTTTTTAAATATTATTGTGAATATCTGGATTATCTGAAATGCAAAAATAAAAAGAATTTATTTAACTTATTAGATCATCTAGACTAATACGTTGAAATTATTTAAAATGACTCGAGTTTTAGTAAAAATTTCATTTATCATAGAAATTCCAGATACTTTATGACCGCATTTGTTGTCCATAATATAATCTCTTGTTTGACTTTTCAATGCCGGTATCACTAGAATGCAAATTATTCATCCAACTGATCAAAAATTCTGCTCGAATAAAGCATATATAAAAAGAGAATCACATTATTCATTCGAGTAGGCACTTTATATCGCAAGAATAAGTGTTCCTTGAGCTTTGCCAAACAATAAACGCCTGTGGTTTATATTTTCTTAAATAGTTTTTTTCTTTTGCAACTATTAAAAACAACTGCGAGGAGAAAATAAATTTTTCATATTAATGAAAAAAAAAAATGATTAAGAGATTGAATTTATCGTATATTTATATATTCTCCCATCTTATCGGGAACTGAATTTGAATCTGTGAATTAGAAAGTTGTTGGCCTCTCGATTAAACTTCACATCCTGTGTCAGACAAGAGGAATCTAGAATTTCACAAATTTACGAGTCGCTGATTCTAAATAGATATATTGTTATTACAAAAAAGTGTTATCTTTGTGTTTTTAGGTATGCTCAATATTCTCATTTCAAGATTTACTCAGAGGGAGAGTATTATAAATTGGAGATTGATGGCTATGAAGGAAATGCAGGTGACTCTCTAAATGATCCTTGGTATGGATCCAATAACAGTCCTTTCTCTACTTATAATAGGTAAATATTCCGTTTTGATTAAAGTAGAAGATTTTATATTAATTTATATGACAAGCACCTAAAAATTGCAGCAAAATTTTGAAATTTTTGCTCAAAAGTTCAGTTTAGTTGTGAACCAAATTTACATTAATAGAGGAAAATAAATTATTTGCAGGGATAATGATAGATCGTCGTTGAATTGTGCCTCGATGCTAAAGGGCGGTTGGTGGTGGAAATCTTGTGGACGTGGATTGAATGGACTTTATTTAAATGATCCTCAGGACCTCACGGCTCGACAAGGTGAGTACCTACTTCATATTACGAATAATTCCACAAGTATTTATCTTCGCTTTCATATTACAATATTTATTCAAGAGTTTCTTTTACAATGATAAAGGAAGTCAAGAAGTCGAATTTCTTCTTTTAATTTGCTGTTTCGGTTTCAATCAGGATGTGCCCATTTTTAGACGATGGAATAATAGTATTGATTGCTATTAATTTTGTAAAATAAATTAGGTCCTTCTCCCTTGTCCCCCAATTTAACAGCTAGGAAAGACCAGTAATTGACTTCTTTCTTCCGAATAAGGAAATTTAAGTATCGGATCTCAAGTGTTGCGGCTTTTTAATTCACCGAGTGGACCTTACCAATGTTTCCGACCGCTTTGATGACCTCTGCGGTGAAAGGCTTCTTGTTGGAGTCACCTCCGATTTTAATCAGGAGATCTCCTTTCTTTGAAGACCTTGACCCTTTCACTCTTGTGTGGCCAACGTTTGTATTAACTTCTTAAGTCTCCTCTGCCGGAGCTTCTTCTCCTTATCTGCGAGCCTCCTACATGGAAAAAAATTTCCTGTCTCCTAACGATTATTTTACTGTCTTGTACTGTTTACAATTTTTGATATTAGAGTGATAAATTAATATCCGGAGTTGATGAAAATTTCGCAAAAACTGTCCGCTAGGAAGAAAGATGAAATCGACCAGAACTGATGGAATCTCTTGAATAATGTATATTTGTACTGGAAAGTAAATGTCTAAGATGAACTTTTTGTCTTTCAGGAATTGTGTGGTTCCGCTGGAGAGGGTGGGATTACACATTAAAGAAGGCCATGATGATGATTAAACCGAAAGGTCCAGTGGCAGCGGCGTAAAAACCAATTGACATTGCGCCCTTGTTAGAATAACATTCGAATGTAAGTATGTAATCGTAATGGATGTCGCCTGCGGACCTTAATAACAGATATATTTTTCAAACAAGAGAAAGGAATTACAAGGTTATAGCGATTGAGTTCGCTAACTCTGAATGGTTTTTGAAGAAATTACAATAGGGTAATTTGTAAAAGAGGCAGGATTTCTACTTTGTCAATTCAATTCTATTTTTATTCAATCATTACCCCTCCCAAACTGTATGTCTATATCGTTTCTAAGTGAATGCGTCATTTTGTAAAAGTCCCTAGGATTTAATTAAGTAGATCTATATTTTCTAGGCGACGACGAATTATAATTATTAATGCAGATCCAAAACACATATCGCGATTTAATCTGCATACCGCCATCTCACAGTATTTTAATACCGTAAGGCATGACTTTATAGAGTGAATAGGTGGTACGAACTACGATTTTCAGTTTCATGGAATGCCAAGTCTTGAAGAAGAAAAATTTTACGAATTCAAAATTATTACCTAACCTTCCATTGCAATATTCAAATTGAAAAGCAATTGTGCAATATTTTCTAAGGATTTACTTAATAAGTTTCATATTTTTAACGCTTTCTTTCTTAATTAATTTTTATATTTGCCAAAAAAAGAATTTTTTTTAACGAAAAATTATTTATATTCAATTGATTTAATTATTATACTGTTAAATTTTTGTTTTTTTATTTTCATCATAATTTCTGTGCAGTTTTATAAAGAAAAAAAGTTTATTTTCTATTTTATTAGAAATTTTATTTAATTTAGTATGATGCCATTGAATTTTTATTTATTTTTGAAAAATTAAAAATCAATCTTTAATTTTTCTTTTTTTTTTTTTAATCAAAACATAAAAAATATTTACCATCTGCTATTTTCGGTGATGGTTAATCACGATTGTTTGATTTTAATATTTATTATATGTATTTATTTATATTTTTAGTAAATTACCAGGATGGCATCAATTTTTTTATGTGTTGCATATTTTCACAAATTCGGTTGAGAAAAAAACCGATATTCTGAGTTTTCTGATCTGAATAGCTAGAAAAAAGCTTCTCGAAAGAAACTGAAATAAAGCAAAAAAAAAAAAACTGTATAATCCCTGATTAGTGATAAAGTATTTTAAAGAATGAAGAGCAAAAATACTTATAGAAATATGTATCTTAATTCTTTCTGCTATTTTTTAAAACGAAGCCACTTATTCGATAAAATGAAAAAATAATGATTAAAAAAAAATCAAATTTCCGAATTTTTCAAAACAATTAATTTAATTTTTTTTCTGAATTTGAATGTGGTTGAGCAATTTTTTCATAAGTGATTATTCACTAAAGACAATAGAGAATCTTGAAAAAAATAAAAAATAAAATTAATATAAAAATTTTAATAATTATATAGTTTTGTATTGCTTTTATTTATAAAATATTATCTCCTTTTTTTTATTTTTAAGAAACTGCTCAGCCATATTCGATCAATTAATAAATCGATTAGATATATATATCATACATTTTAGTGTTTAGTGAATCGAGGCTATCGGGACAAAGTTGTACCTAATTAATATTAATTCTAATTATTTTTAGTTTTATAAAAAAAGTAATCACTTTCAATTATACTGTCTTCTCACACACGCACACCCCTCCCCTCTCTCAAGTCATATCAATCTTGATAAGATTTACTATAGTAAAAAATAATTCTTTTTTCTCTTCACACTCCAAAAGTTTTATTAGAATGTAATTTAAAAGATAACAATGCTATCAATAATTAAAAATTAATTATATAAAAGACAACTGAACTTTTATTTTTAAAAAAGTGCCTTTTTAACTAAACGAAATTTTCCAAATTGAAGCAATAACTCGGGAGGAAAAATTTTAATTATTAATTAAGAAAAATATTAAAAGGAATTTAAAAATACTATTAATTAGTTTTAAATAACTAACTGTTAATTAACTAAATTCTAAATAACTAATTATACCGATAATTTTCTAAATTTAATTAGTTTTTATAACAATTGTTAATTGACAATTATTTAGTTAAAATAAATTAATAAAAACAAATAATAAAATTTACTCCCTTTTTAATGGAATTAATTTTTAAATTCAATTAGATTAATTTTTTTTGGTTCTTAAATTATTAATTACTTATTCATATAAGGATTTATTTTTCTGTTGCTTCGATTTGAATTTTTCTTTTGGTATTTTAGAAACTAATAGACGAATTTGTAAATTGCGCAGTTTTTCATTTACGACTCGGATCATTTTTGTTGTCTAAACTTTTATGTTTAGAAAATTAATGAGTAATTTGTAAATAATAATTATAATTAAGTATTAAAATAAGATGTAAAAAGTCCTAAAATAAATGTATCTTTTGTAAAATATAAATAAAGTTTGTTTAGCCTTTTTAATATTTTCAAACATCCAAACAACCCTTTTTTTTTGTTGAAAGTTTATTTTATTCTTTTAAAGTTTAAAATTAATATTGAATAATAATTGGTTTTAAGTGGAAAAATTAAATTTAATATAAAATTTTACTGTTTAATCATGTGTCGAAAATTTTTAATGAATAATTTAAAATTGTAAATATAATAATCAAATAAAAAATAATTATTGATGACTTTTAAGTATTAATATTTCTATTATCTGAATATAAATAAAATAAGCACGTGAAAGAATTGCGCCATAATTAATTTAATATCAATGGAAAAAGTATCACGCTGGGGGAAATGGAGCAGTTATGAATTATTTATAACAATTTGTAAATGACTATTAGTTTTTTAAAAATATTTTTTCATATTCATCAACCAACCAATCAGCATCAAGAATCTCAAGAAAACTTCTTTACCGATATGCCAACTGAGAAGAAGTTCGTTTTATTGTCGCGATTCACATTTTTTTCAAAGTCTAATGTTCATTCTTTTGTTGGCAACGAATCTCCTAGGAGATAAATAAACAAGGGTATCTTTTCATTCTTTTCCTGGATTCTGTGACTGAAGGACGCTTTATCATTTGTGAATTTTTTACTTTTGGAAATCTTTAACGTTTGCTGTTATAATTTTGGGAATTAACCACTATAAAGAAGGAAATTAATTGAAAATCCAGTTGAACTATCTTTTTCTGTGAGAAAAAAAAATTAAATCTATGGAAATTTGTTGCCAACGTCCTATCAGGATGAGATATCTTAATAATTTGTATTTGTGTTTCTTAAAATTCTTTGTTCCGTTCCTAAAAAGGATATCAATGTTTAAATTATTTTAATGTAAATTGATTAACTTAAATTCATAACCTCACTTTCTCACTATTTTTACTATTCAGAATCCGAATCTAGAAAGGAAATGAATCCCATCTTTCTTTTGATTTCTTTTATTACTATTATGTCGTCGTTTTAAATTAAATCTTTGTCTTTAAATCAATTTTGAATAAATTATTATTTTTTACAAAAGTTGATCTGATTTTATCTTTTTTAATGAACAACGAAATTGGCGTCGAGCCACCGTTTACTCTTTCCCGATTAACCTTGAGTTTTCGTCACTTTTAATTTAATTTTAACAAATTCCATTTCGCTACATTTATTTGTTTAATTTTTTAGTTTGGGAAAATAATCTTGGTTACATATGATATACATGGATACGCGAAAAGCTGTTTAAATACAGGAAATGATAATAGAGAAATAATAATAGAGAAAATTATAATATATAAATTCTGTAAAATAAGTATAATTTTTTCATTAAAGAACTACAGATCATAATTATTTCAAGTACTTAAAAAACCATTAAAAATTGTTATAAAAATTGTTATTAACTCTAAAGAATTAAAATTAAATATTAATTACAGATCTTTGGACGTCTAGTCATTTAAGAAAAAGGTAACAATAAATTTATATGTTTAATTAAAAATATTAATTGACAGTGTTATTTAATTAATTTTTTAATATCCACAGATTGATAGTTGAAATACTACCTTGAGGAAAAGTGTGTTAAAAAAAATATGGATACATATTTGAATCCTTTTGCAAGCGTGCAATTAATACCAGTCTTTAATTACTTGAACCTACTCAGTGATTTTTTATTCGGCGAATCATTTTTGGCAGAAGTTAATCAAAAAAAACCAATTCCGATTGTTAACGCACTTTATGAATATTTGGAAGAGTATAATGATAATTTCACCATGCAGGAAAAATTAATTCGAAATTTGTTACATGGCAGTGATCTGTATGGAGAACAAGCTAATGAGGTATTTGACGAAATTTTTGTTAATACAATGTTTGACTACATCATCAGTTCTCTTGTTTTTGACAAATATGGAAATATTTACGGCTTTTTGGTCGACACGATGTGTGAGGCAGAGAGTTTAAAAATTGATTATCTCTTAAGGATAATAAAAGAAAAACTTTTTCATGCAACATTTGAGAATGAATACGGACGTAAATCGTCTCTTACTCAATTAGCGGTTAATAGAATATTCCATGACATAATACGACCTGTGTTCCCTCAAGTAGAAAGAAATTTCAATATACTGTCGCTTGACTATATTTTCGCCCTAGCTGGTTCAACATATCTTCGATTGGGGGAAATAAATGATACCTATTATTCTGATAAAAAGAACATTAAGTTTAGATTTTCTGAAAATTTATTCGATGAGTATTTACTAATAGGACAGATAATAAAAAGCCTACTTGATCATAAGAAAATAGAAGATCTTACATTAAGAGTCTTTGCTCTACCAGCGCTTTTCCATTATGTTTCCACTAATTATAGATTAAACAATGAAACCATAAGAAATGTAATTTTTAGTCCCGATCACTGGAAGGTAGCTTATCGAAATTTTTTCGCATACATAGACAATACTTTCGACATTATAGATAATCACTTAATGAATGATAATACCTATAAAATTTACACTGGACTTTCGAATTTTAAAAACCATGCTACAGTGGCCGAAACGATTAGAAATACACATTGCAGATTTTTGACTCAATTTTCGGAGAACATTCAAGAGCAGACTTTACAATGCAAAAAGGAAGTTCTAACCCATGTAAATGACTGGTATCAAGAGCAAAATTATCGTTTGGGAGAACTATATGGAGATTATGATTTAGAAATAACCAAGCAATGTTTTAGTAAATCCGAAATTGGTGATCTTCGTGATGTTGTTGTAAAATTGGTGGTAATAAATGACAAAGAACTAAATGATGATTCGAATCAGCACTTTTCTTACGATTTGCTCGAATTTCACAACAATCAAACATTAGACTATTATGCTTTAATACGAGAAAACTATACCGTTACACTTATCAGCGAGGCCAATGATCCAAAATTCTTCCATCAACAAACTGGTCCATCCGTTCATCGATTTATCCGCTTTGCAAAACGAATTACTCTAAAAATTGTCAATCAAGGAATAGAAGAACTTTCTCAACAGTTAATGAAGTACAAAAAAGGACAATTTATCCAGCATTTAAATTTTCTCGACGATCTACAAAGTAACGACTGGTGGAAGGAATTTGGATTATCTTTGGTGCAATTTTACCCTTCTTCATCAAACACAGAGGGAAATTTATTTGAAACAAATCATGTAAAAATGTTTCACAATTTGCCGGAAGATATATCATCACACATAGTGAACAGAAATACACAAAATTTACTCTCTACATTCGGTACAGATATCAAAACATTATTTCTAAAAGAAACAATAACTGCATTAACTAAGACAAATAATATATCGTTAATTTCATCAGAATTCGATAAAACTCTCAATACAGTTTATGAGAAATTTTCTCTAGGCATTGAAGAACCTAAATTCGAAATTTCGTGCATTACTCCCGAAGGTATAAACACTGTGCAAAGAATTATTGTCCATTTGAAAGAAACAAATATGATTTACGATTTTAAACTAATTGATCGTATTCTAAATAACAAAAAAATGTTGATACAAAATTCATTCATGGCTGTTGGCGTTATTGGTGATGAGCTGAAGCAAACATTATACGCAAACACTGTTAACAATCGAACAAGTTACGGTTATAAGTTTATATTCACAGGGAAATTTCACAACATTAGTGAAATTTCACTGTTAAGAACTGATTATGAACGTAAAGAGAAAATATTTATTACATTGGGCAAAAATTTACCAAAACTTGAGAAAATTTATAATAAGGTGAATTTCACAACACTCGAGACTGATTCTTACATATATGAAATTAATAACCAACTGCGAAGAAAATCGGCAAAAATTTATTTCTCTGGCATATCTGGTAATAATGAACAAGAAGATAAATGTTTTGACAATGAATATTTGGTAAAAACGAAACATTCTTATAGTTGCTTGAGACATTGGCGTTTGGTTGAAAAAAATCTTCATTTAGATTCAGCTATAAAGTCATTTACAAATAATAAGACACTTATTATGGGAGAAAATTACTCGATATTAAATAAGGAATTACGGATTCAATTGGAAAAGTACATCTTACCGGATGACGAAACATTTATATTGTACTTTATTAGAAAATTATCAAATGACAAAGAATTCGAAAAATCCGATTGGAGTAAGAACAGTCTAATAGCCAATCCCGATCTTTTCAATAAACTGAGATACGACATTGTTTTAGAAAATACAACTGTAACAAACGATACTGGTAAATTTAGAATTGACTCGATTTATAGCTACAGGGAAAGATTGAAGATTGAAGAAGGAACGTCGATAGAGAATATAATTAGAGATTATAATTACAAGAAAGAACGTTTTTTGGTAACATTTGAAGATTATTATGCCGTACGAAATTTTGCCACATCTGGATATAGAAGAATAAATCAAGACACAAGTGAAGCGAAACTTATGAAACTCGCTTTATATAAATTAGCTGTAAGACAATCTGACGATTTGCGAAATGAATTCGAATTGAAATTATTTCGAGTCGAATTAGTAACTGATGACATATCCGATAATCAATTATACATTGGAAGACGAATTGTCTTGCAAAAATTTACATTAACCTCGACAAGTTTATCATCTGCCATAAGATTTGCCGCAGAACCAGCATCCGGATTTAAGAATATTTTGTATGAAATGAAATTTACTGATCCTTACTTTAGGGCAAAAATCAAAACAAGAGTCGATTACTTTGAACCCATTGAGGAAAAGAAAGTCATTCTTTTACCTCCTAGTGAATTTAAAATTGAGGAAATGATGGAAATAAAAATTGCAGGAATGGGTATCGTTACAAGAGTGATAATGACACATGATAATCAAATTAACAAATACGATTGGTATAAACGTATAATGGGACAAATAACAGGAATCAAAATATAACTTTTACTGCAATTAATGTTATTCTAAAGCCAATTAATTAATCTATTTTGTAACAGGGAGTATTTTTCATATATAATTATGATTAATAAATTTTGTCGACTGATCCTGGGGCAGGACTTTGATACACGGCCCTGAAGGTGTCATGGCGGTGTCCGACGTTACGTGACTAACCTCACGAGACGCCGGTCGTAAACGGCATGTCACTCTTGTTCTGTGTGTTATAGAACGTGTACGAATCTAACTATCGTTTTATAGTA